>PVJH01017184.1:0-48477 GCA_004026705.1 Nesogale talazaci | reverse complement strand
GAGAAGTCACACTGGCATAGAGGGGAGCAGGAGATATGGGGAAACCAGGATGGATGGGCCCCTTCGGGCCAATGGTTAGATTGGAGATACTGGAAGGGTGGAGGGAAGGGGGGGTAGAGAGACGGAACCAACAGCAAGGATATATACACAAGCTCTTATTTGAAGGATGGGCATCAAAGGAGTGGGTTGGGGGAGAGGTTGGGCAGTGTACGATATGACAAAACAATAACAATGTATAAACTATTGAGGGTTGGAGGGGAGGAGAGACCAGGGGAAGAGGGGAAAGAATGGATAAGCCGATACTAGGGGCTAAAGGGAAAAAGGTGGACAATTGGAGAACAATAATAGAAGTGGACATGTGAGGGTGCTTGACGAGTATGCTTATTTATATATTGTGAAAAACGATGTATGAGCCCCTAATAAAATGATTGAAAAAAAAAAAAAGAATAAAGTAATTCTAAGTAAATATGTTGACATGGAAATATCTGCAAGGCATCAAAAGAGAAATCCCAGTTTTAAAACTATGTATTAAGAATCTATTTTTGTTTATGGACAGATTTTATATACATATTAGAAGTATAATAGGTTAGTATATATTAATATATGGTAACAAAATATACTTTTACAGCACTTCTGTAATAGTTTTTAACAAAACTGTAATATATTATAAATATTACCATTAAAATTAAAATATTAATTTTCTAACGTCATTCTCACATGTCTCCCATATAGTACCTACTTCTGTGATTAACTTTAAAATAAATAATTTAGATTTAAAAAATAACTATAAGCAGAAAATAACCTCGATGTTATTTTTTTCCCTTTGTAGGGTTGATTTAATGCTGAATGCTTGTAACTTTTTCTGGCTGTTAGAGATAGTTGAGTAGTGTGGGTAAATAATTTACCTCACCAGGAAATTTTCTGTGATGGTAATTTATTATTCAAAGGAAGGAAATAGAGCATAAGGCAATTTGTCATACTTAAAATGCATTTCCCAGTATCATGCATTTACTACGGTAACACATTTTTTTTTAAAGGAAGCTTTTATTAATGAACATTAACTTGAGTGTGGTCATTGAGAGTTTATTTTTCTTCTAATGTGTTCTCAGATTGGTGCTCTCCTCTGTGTCAGACTATTTCGCTGCCATGTTTACTAATGATGTCAGAGAAGCAAGACAAGAAGAAATTAAAATGGAAGGTGTAGAACCAAATTCACTATGGTCCTTGATTCAGTATGCATACACAGGTACCAAGTCTGTAAATATAAATTTGTAACCTTTTCAGATTTATGTTATATTGTTAAAAGCTCAGATTTCTGCTATGAATATTGCATGCTACAGCTAACAGTTAATTTATCTATTATAATCATTACTCTTGGTGATACCTGCACAGGTATTAAAGCTTTGTCATTGGCTATAATTGTTTGAATGTTATTTTAAAATATTAATATAATAATTGTATAATATACATATTTTTAAATGGCTACATTTAAGTCTTAGAGGTGTGTATAGTAGACATCAGTGACTATTGTATCATTTAAAAAATTCTGATATAAGCTTTTTATTTTAATTGAAATTGTGATCAGCTACTAATCCCTTCTTCCGCCCTTTTTCATATTTAGTACATTTTGTCCTCTTTTAATGTCTTTAACCATCTAGACCTGGAATACATGTAGCAAGATCTTAGAAATACTGCTGTTAGCATCAGTTATTTTATAAGCTAAGATCTCTGTAATTATATTGCTAATGGAATTTCTTTTATTATTCAGGCCGCCTTGAATTAAAAGAAGATAATATTGAATGCCTGTTATCCACAGCCTGCCTTCTTCAGCTTTCACAGGTTGTGGAAGCGTGCTGTAAGTTCTTAATGAAACAGCTTCACCCATCCAACTGTCTTGGAATTCGATCCTTTGCTGATGCACAAGGTTGCACAGATTTGCATAAAGTGGCTCACAATTATACTATGGTATGTTTTTATTTTGTTTTGTTTTAAGGCAGAAAGCCTTATACTCTTTGTCTTAATACCCTTTGGGAGAAAGGCCAGACTTGGAAATGTACTGTCCCGTAGGGTCATTTTGAGTAAGAACTAACTTGATGGTATATTGTCCTTTATTGTTGCAGGCCTTCCTATATGTTGCTGTTTTTCAATGTTTTCCATTTGCCTTGAAGTGCAGGTGCACTGTCTAGCGTCTTTTTTCATTCCTCCACTTTCTCATTCAACTGAATGTCTGTGAAAGAATTGGTAGTACTTTAGGGATCTTTCTTTAGAGAAAACAGAGAATTTGATTTTAAAAAGATTAAAAGACATTATTTACAAATAATAAGTATTTACAAATATCAGGAACACAATTCTTTCTACTTCATGTTTTTATTGAATTATCAACCAAAAACCCCAAGTACTTTTTCTCTTAAGCTAGAGTATATGAAGAAGAATAAGACAATCAGGATTGGAAGAGGACTCAAACAGCCTGTGACACGCACATGACACAGATATAAACTTGCCTTCAGAGAGTGAAGAGGACCTGAAGCACTTACTGCAGCATAATCATGAATTCTCACAGCTGGACCAGTAAGCAAGACCTGATAAACCCAAGAGAAAATATTGTTGTTGTCCAGGATTCACAAGCAAGACTCATTCAAGCTGCAGTGAAGAAATCAAAATATATGTTGCCTTGAGCTAATATGCTGTAAAAAAAAAATCTTGAAAATACTAAAGAGCAAAGATGTCACTGTGCAGATAAAGATGTGCCTATCACAAGCCAAGGGGTCTCATATGCACGTGAAAACTAGATAATGAATAAGGAAAACTAAAGGCAAATAGATGTATGTGGGGTATTCCCCTCCCAGAAAAATGGAATTTTTCTCCAAAGCTATGTATTTAATTTTTTTTTTTTTACAAAACTTTATCATCTTCAAAGTACTCTCCATTACACTGAATACATTTGTCAAATTCGTAATTCCATTCTTGGAAACATTTTTCAAACTCATGTATTTGGATGACTGACAGCACCTCCCTCATTTTTTTCTTCACCTCTTCTATGTGGTCAAATTGTTGTCCTTTCTTCTCCCTCTTCATTGGTGGAAACAAGAAGTTGCACAGAGCAAGGTCAGATGAGTAAGTTGTGTGGGGCAAGAGAGGTGTGCTGGCTCTTGTCAAAAATTGATGCACTGAGATGGCTACATAAACATATGCTTTCTCATGATGGCAAAAACCAGTCCCCCATCTGCCACAAATCAGGCCTTTTTTGTCACACTCTGTCACGCAGTCTTTTTGGAAGCTCTAAATAGAAAACTTGATTAACAGTCTGACCTGGTAAAACAAACCCCAAATGCGCTACAAGTCGACATTTTCATCCATTTGGGAAGTTAACGGAAGTCCAGAATGAGGTTTGTCATCAATCAACATTTCACCTTTTTTGAAACAAGAAAACCACTTGTGCACTTGAGTTTTCCCCAGAGAACTGTCCTTGCAGGCTGTGTTCAGCATCACAACAGTTACTGAAGCATTTTTCCTGCGCAGGAAACAAAATTTCACAGCCACATGCTGTTCTCTTAAATCAATGAAAAAACTCACTGTTTGAGAGAAACTGCTTTTATGAAAAAAGACCCTGACCAGAGAGAACCTTCCCAGGCGCCATCACAGGGTGCACCAACTCAGAGCGAGTTGCTCCGTGCTTGCCTGGTGGGGGTGGGGTGGGGAGAGGAGTCCTGGGAAAGCTCTGCCCAGGAAAGCTTTTTCTTGGTGGGGGGCAGGGGCATCACGACA
Organism: Nesogale talazaci; assembly: GCA_004026705.1. NCBI lineage: Eukaryota > Metazoa > Chordata > Mammalia > Afrosoricida > Tenrecidae > Nesogale > Nesogale talazaci. The sequence goes on along the minus strand of PVJH01017184.1, from coordinate 44,712 downwards.
GTACATGAGCTATGGTGTTGGCAAAGAATATTAAATATCACCAAGAACTGCCAGAAGAACAAAGTAAGTGTCTTAAAAAAATATAACCAGAAAGTCTATATTTGGGAGTAAGGATGCTAAGACTTACATCTCACTTGCTTGGGACATGTTATCAGCAGAAACTAGTCCCTGGAGAAAGACACCATGCTTGGTCAAGAAGGTGAGTGATAAAGAGGAGGCTCCTCTAACCAATGGACTGGCTGCAACAGTGGGCCCAAATGGAGGCTGTTGGAGCATGGCAGGAACTGTCAGAATAGCTGTCATATTTCATTCTATTCTACAGAGTCTTTATGAGTTAGATGCGATGGCAGCTAGCAACAATATTTTCACTAGATACATGTCAAGCCCTCCCATATATGATAGTCACTAGGAAGGCACAATGGTGTAGGGCTGGTTCTGTTCAAGGTTGGCTGAGCTGCTTTTTGATGAAGGGCTTCTTTAAACATTTTACTCCATAGCATAGGTATAAAATTTATAGACGTTCATTGGTTTGCTGATGGAGATATGTTGGTATAATTCTAATACACAAGATAGAAGGGTGAAAGGGAAGCTTTTTATTAAAGGATACATCTGATTTTGTGGGCTTACTCCGATACATGTTGATTATATGTAAGGAGGTATTTGTAGTCAAATTGTACATTCAGAGTAATTCATATGAGTGTTTCTGACTCAAAAACATGGACAGTAAGAGATACAGATATGAGATCTAGGGTAATGAGAAAATTGGACGTGTGAAAGACATTTTGTTTGGATGAGTTTCCATGGTCTTAACACCATGGTGCACAAAGAAGAGAGGGGAGATGGAGTTTTAAGGACTACCCAACTGCCAGATGACAGCAGCTGGAGCGCCCATGTATTAAGCAATGACTGAAGACGATTGCTTTAAACCAGCGTTTCCCAAAGTGGGTGATAGTGCCCTTGGGGAGGTAGCTTGGCACCACCCAGGAGGGCTGCACAAACAGTTCCTTTTACTTTATCCTGGTTTATGAGCTATAGAACGAAAGATTTTCATTGCGGGGGAGATTCGGAATCTTTTTTTTTTTTTTTTACTAATTTCCCAAATACTTTTGGGAACCTATGCTTTAACTGCTTCAATTGTTGTATCATTGAATTGGTTCCAATTCTTAGTGGCCCTATGCCCAACAGAACAGAACATTGCTGGGTCAGTACAATTTCTGAGATGCAAAAGAACGTGAACATTTCCAGACATGTATACATTATCTTCGTTACTCATTTTCAACACAATTTTCCTCTCTCCACTTTATTTCTTACCCCTGAACCCTGCCTGTGAGTTGGTATTGCTGTGAAAGGCTTAACAGTTCTTTGTGGATCTTCCTTTAGAGGAAACAGAATTTGGAAAGATGGTAAGAGTAGACCATCTACAGCTATTAGCAAGAGAATTCTGCCTGCCTCCCAAACTGGAAGTGTGTGTGTGAGTTGACAGAAGTTGTCACTGGGGTGCCATCAACTTGGTTCGATCTCATAGTTACCCTGTGGACATCAGAACAAAACACTGCCTATTCCTGTCCCAGCCTCACAATTGTTAGTTTGAGCCCATTGTTGTAACCACTGTGTCATTCTGTCTGCTTAAGGGCCTTTTTTTTTTTGTTGCTCCTCCACTTTACCTGATGTCTTCCTCCAGGGATTGGTCTCTCTTGATAAACATGTAAAAAATTCATGAAACGAGCTCTCACCATGGTATCCTTTTCAATGTTGTTATCATTACATACATTTACTTTTATTTATTTTATTTTTGGGAAAATTTTTATTTATTTTTAAAGTAATTTTACTGGGAGCTCTTACAGCTCTTGGTTTTAAGAAAAAAATCATTGTATTAGAGGCTCGTACAACTCTTCTCACCATCCATCCATCCATCCATTGTGTCGAGCACATTTGTACACTTGTTGCCACCATCATTTTCAAAACATTTTCTTTCTACTTGAGTTCTTAATATCAGCTCATTTTTTCTCATCTTCCCTCCCTCATGAACCCTTGATATTTTATAAATAATTTAATGCTTCCTAACCCCACTATCATGATCCCAATTCTACATTACAAATCTGGCTAGATCAGAGAATGTACACTGGTACAGATGAGAGCTGGATACACAGGGAATCCAGGACAGACAAACCCCTCAGGACCAATAATGAGAGTAGCAACCCCAGAATGGAAAAGGGAGGTTGGGGGTAAACAGAAACCAATCCAATGATCTACATAAAACCCCTTCTCTGGGGCATGGACAACAGAAAAGTGGGTGAAGGAAGAGAGCGGTTAGCGTAAGACATGGGAAAAAAAATAATAATTTATACATTTACTTTAACGAGAGGAAGTTTTTGCGTGACTTAAAGAACTCATATAAAAAGCACAATCTTTGTCATGGTTTTTGTCCTCCCTGAGGTATAATCACTTCTCAGGAATATTTCTAATTTATTAATATTTCTGATTCATTTCTAAATATTTCTAATTACCACATGGCTCGGGTGAACACACAGATTGTGCCATAGGACAAGAGTGTACAACTGGTATAGTATTAAAAGCTTTTATAGTAATTTTCCTTTAATGTTTTTTATTAATATATATCATATAATTCCATAGTTCAAATGTGTCAAGCAGAACTTTACCATTCCACCACAGTTTCCAAACGTTCTTTTTCTACATGTATTCCTTGACATCTCCCTTAAAAATAAAACTCACTCCTCCCCCCCCCACACACACACACACCACTGAACCCTTCTCCTGACATTCTTATTCTACTTACTGTCTCTAGAGGTTCACTTTCCAATTTATTGAATAATGGAAAAACATATAACACAACTTCAAGATGTCACAACTGTGACATCACACCTCTAAGATACATTTGTGTCACAATTGTGGACAGGCAAGACCCAACAGAACAAGACAAACCAAAGACACAGACAATTTAGGAAACCAGATGAGGTCCAGCCTGCATCAGAGGAGGGATCTACTGACGTATTAATGGTTCAAGTCAGATTTATGCCTTTGATCTTCTACACTAATCTCTCCAAAGCTCTCTGTTTAATAACCACTTTCTTTCCACCCCTAAATTGCCGATAGCGGGAGTTCTCTGGAGCTGAATGTAGTTCCTATGTAGTTCCATAGACGACTCTCAGGCCCCCACTGTCTTATCGTTGTGTAGTTCAACCTCAGCAAACAATTGTACAATTGCTTCCACAGTTTCCCAAAATACTTTAACCTTGATAACATATCCCTTTTATCTCCCCTGCCACCTTATACTCCCCACCTCCTACCCATGTTCTATTTGTCGTCCCTATAGAATCATTCATCCTAGGCTGCATTTATCAAAAACCAGGGAAAAAACAACATAACTTCCATTGGGTGACCCCCCAAAGATATAGCACCTCTGCGATACTCCACACTATGAACAGTCATAAACAAAGTGAAACAGATTGTCCATCACCCAATTGCTGCCATAACACATATCTTAATACAGGATATAGGGTGTTGCTGAAAAAGGACCTTGGTTGTCTACCTACCAATAGTTCGCCAGTCTTCTTCCAAAAGATCCCCATCCTTTCTGTGCACATTTCTTATTTCAGACTTACACTTGCAATTTCAAACTCTTCCTGCACCGCTCTGAAATTCAGACTCACTGCCATTTAGTTGCTTCTGACTTGTAGCCACTCATTAGGGCAGAGTCTAATTAGGGCAGAGTTTGCTTTCCAAGGCTCTAAATCTATACAGGAACAGAAAGTCTTATCTTTCTCCCATGATCATGATCCCAATTCTGCCTTACAAATCCGGCTAGACCAGAGGATGTACATTGGTACACATAAGAGCTGGAAACACAGGGAATCCAGGACAGATAAACCTCTCAGGACCAATAATGAGAGCAGTGATACCAGGAGGGTAAGGGAAGGTGGGTGGAGTGGGGAAAACTGATCACAGTGATCTACTTAAAACCTCCTCCATGGGGGACAAACAACAGAAACATGGATGAAAGTAGCTGGTGATTTCAAACTGCTGATCTTGCAGATAGCAGCCCAGCTTGTAACCCATGATGCCACCAGGCCTCCTTTTTTCTGTAATAAAATGACTGTAAAGTAAAGCTGGATTTTCCCCCCCTCAATACTTAGTTCATGGTTTAACTAATATCTGTTTCTTACGAAGGATTTTATTCACTTAAAAACATTTATATGCATTTAGGTCACTCTTGTTGTTTACAGTAGAGACACAATTGCTGCTTTAAGGATTAGACATAAATTAAATTTAAATTAGCTGGATGTTTTTAAAGCTATTTTTATAGACAATTAGTTATTGTAGTTCTTTTTTCCCCCCAAGGCCATTATTTGATGTTACTCAGTTTCAACAGAGACATGAAATTGAATTCTAATAACAATAAGTAATTTAGAGACAGATGTCTGGTTTGAATTGTTGCTATGGGAACTGAATGAAAATGTATAGGAAAATTCAACCTTCAGTTTAAAATAATCCCTCAGTAATTTCATTTGCTTAAAAACTATTTCAGAGGGGAAAGGGCATGATGCTAGCAAGTGTTTAGTAGCATGATACCTGTTTCTTTCATCAAATGGATTTAAATTATGAAGTAAGTGCAATCCCATGCCAGGAAAATCAATTCTACAAGCAGTAAATGGTGCATGTACTTGGGATGTTCCTACATGATTCTACATGACGAATACAAGTTGGAAAGAATGAAGAATCCTTTCTTGTGATCCTGGGATACGGAAACTTGTATTTTTAGGATGACTGCCAGTGAGTGTGACCTCCTAGAGCAAATAACCTTAAGAGGAAAATTAAGACTGGAGATATTATAAAAACTAATTAATGACATTATGGATTTATAAATATATGATCATTAACTTTTAAATTATTTACTTAGACCTAGAAAGCTTATAAAAATATTTCATTCTGCTAAAATAGCTGCTTCAAAATCAAAGTAACACTCTTGAACTTTTGTTAACCGTGAATTCAGTAGAATTTTGATAAATTGTTGAAAAGCTCTATTTTAATATTTTAATATTTAATGTATTTTAAATACATTGGAATAAAATGAGAATTATGCTAAATTAGATATGCCAGTAAGCAATCGAAGAAGATGCTTATTTAATTGCCTTTTTCTCATCGATACTTCATTTGAGTATGTACATTAGTTATATTAACATTATACAACTGTCTTGATTATATTATCTGCTATCTCTACCCTCGGTAAGCTTCTCGAGACTGTAAGTCTTGACCCACGCAGACAGCCTCATCTTCCACCTGAGGAGCAGCAAGTGGGTTGGAATTGCCAACTGTGTTTAGCAGTCCAACGCCTACCCCACAGTGCTGCCAGGGGTCCTTTCGTCAGTAATAGAAACATCTGCATGCAGTCATCTGTTTTGCCCCTCTTGCAGATTACTTCTCAAGGGTTAACCTATGAGTGGGATAACTGGGTTGAAAGCTCCCAACATTTTATAGCTCTTGCTGGGTATTATTTCCAAGTCATTATAATGCCAGCATGCAAATGAGTGGGGCAATTTGCTTGAAGCCATTCCAGCATTGGGATTTTATTAAAATATATTTTGAAAATGATAATTAGTCATTTAAAATAGGTTCATTTGGGCATCTTTAACAAATCATGATGAATTGAAGCAATTGGATTTAATTAATTATTCATGTGTGGTTTTCCTCTTCAGACTCTGCTGAAAGGAATGTCAACCCAGCGAATATATATTAGATCAGTAGTTAGCTTGGGTGACAGCAGACTGTCTAGAAAATATAATTCCTGTTTTAATATAGAAGACAGTTATTGATTGTCCTGGGCCTAATTTAGTAATTTACTAAAACCCTGCACACTAAGACAATGATAGTACATTAGAAAATTTCAGAAAAACATTAAGAACCAATGTGCCGGGGAGAAGACAAGCCATTCAGGGTGCAGTACAGCACCAATGAAACATACAACTCTCCTCTAGTTCTTTAATGTTTCTTCCCCTCCCCCCCCCACTACTCATGATCTCAATTCTACCTTACATATCCAGCTAGACAAGAGAATGTACACTGCTACAGATAAGAACTGGAAACCCAGGGAATCCAGGACAGATAAACCCCTGAAGAACCAATAATGAGAGCAGTGATACCAAGAGGAGAAAGGGAAGGAGGGGAAGAAAGGGGAACCAATAGCAATGATCTACATATAATAACCCCTTCCCAGGGGGATGGACAACAGAAAAGTAGGTGAAGGGAGACATCGGACAGTGTAAGACATGAAAAAATAATAATTTATAAATTATCAAGTGTTTGTGAGGGAGGGGGGAAATGAGGAGCTGATACCAAGGGCTCAAGTAGAAAGCAGATGTTTTGAGGATGACGATGGCAATAAGTGTACAAATGTGCTTGACACGATGGATGTAAGGATTGTGATAAGTTGTATGAACCCCCAATAAAATGATTTTTTTTAAAAGAACCAGTATGTCTAACACTTGCATTTATATGATAGCTATATAATGAAAATGAGGAATTTCAAAAAATTCATGGAAAACTTCTTTTACCTTTTCGTTCTACTTTTACACAACTTTTTGAAGCCCCCTTATATCTATGTATTAGGAATTAAAACTTTTTATACCAGAAAGTTAAGTTTTCTTTCTCTTCAGATTATATACTATAGTGGCCTAGTAAAAGTCCTTGTTTTAAACTTGGGGCATTTGGTCTCCCACTTCAGGTGATGTTCAGAACAGAGTCATCCTCAGTATAAGATCCTGGAACCACAGTTCACCTTTTTGCTTTGGTACTTTTCTCTAGGAGACCAGAAGTGCTCTGTAGATAAATCAGATAAGACACGAGAAATATTTTCAAACAGCCCTAAACTGCTGTTGGTCTTTCAGGTAACATTAAATTACTTTTAAAGGTCAATTTGGTTATAGACTAGCCATAAGGAGAAGACACCCAGAATGATCCGAGGAGCTTCGTTGGAGACCAGGTCATGATAAGAGAGATTACTTCAAGGTGCACCACAGTTTAGCTCGACTGTTGGCCAAATTCTACAACAACCATAAATCAAAGTTGCTGCTGAGGTGATTTTGCCTCTCAAAGCCTAATGTCTTTTTCGATCTTCCTGTGAAACTGGCCAAAACTATTCCTTGACTTGGCAAAGCAATATCTGTGTCCCAAATCCCTTTTTAAAATGTAGTAAGTGCTACTTTAATTCTACTAATATAAAAGCAAAAGGCTTAGCAATATAATGGCATTTTAAGTGCTTTTGACACTCTTTCCTCGTAAGCAGTAATGCAGTATAAATTGTGTTTTGGCATCAAATTCCTAAACATTTTCATTTTCTGTAAATAAACTGCGATGGCCAGAAGGAAGTACACTGTTTCTCTGGTATTCTTTCCTCCAGGAGCACTTCATGGAAGTAATTAGGAACCAGGAATTTGTATTATTACCAGCCAGTGAAATTGCAAAGCTCCTGGCCAGCGACGACATGAACATTCCCAACGAGGAAACGATACTGAACGCGCTGCTGACGTGGGTCCGCCATGACTTGGAACAGAGACGGAAAGATCTCAGTAAACTCTTGGCTTATATTAGGCTCCCGCTTCTTGCACCACAGGTAAATCATTTTTGATTATCCAAAATCAGTGTCATCGTTTTAACAGCATTTGAGCCTTCACCTTATGCGCATGGCTTTAGCATATACTCTTAAATGATGGCTTTTTTTCTTTGCCTAGTATACTTAATGAGGTATTTTCCTTGTATCCCATGTGTGGAAAGAATGGGAGACCCAAAAAAGCCTAGTTACATTCTCGCCCAAGAATGTTGGAGCATCTAAATTGCCTCAGTTAAGAAACAAAGTCGATTTGGGATAGTAATTTGGATTCAGATACAAACCTATTCTCAAAATTGAAGGGAAATAAGGAAAGCTGATAGTAAAAGGAATACTGAGCTCTAGGTAGGAATCAGAAGTTTTCAATTAATTTATGTGCCACTTGCTTATTAAGTATTCACGAGATGCTTGATTCTGGTGCACTTCATGGAAGTAATTAGGAACCAGGAATTTGTATTATTACCAGCCAGTGAAATTGCTATTAGTCTATAGACTAATAAGACATGATCATTCTGTGATTTGTTATATTCACACACGTCAGTTTATTTGTAAAATAGAAAGCATTCTTATTCTCATAGGGTTATTAGGAGGATCAGAGAAATGTCCTGTGATATATAATGTTCTATAAATACCGATAATGTTATTATCATTATTACAGTGTTTAAAATTCTATTCAGTGCAATGAAGGCAATCAATCATAACATAGGTTAAATGTACAGTTTCTTCTTTTTTATAATTATGACTGCAATTTTTTAAAGTGCCCCCTGTATTAGCACCTTGAGACCTTAAACATGAAAGCGTAGTAAGAATCAGTTGTTACTGCAAAAGGTCAGATCTTTTTTGTTGTTGTTTTAAAGGGCCATGAGTGCTATCTAATTTGTATTGTCCTTGATACTGTGTATTAGCCCCTAACGAAAGTTGTTCTCTACCTCATAAAAATCAATGCTGGGGACTGAGCCCCGGTGGTGTAGTGGTTGTGCGCGGGACTGCAGCCCACTGGTATGGAGGTTCAATTCCAGCTCCACGGAGCAAAGGCTGGGCCTCCTACTCCCACCATCAGAGGGCAGTGATGCCTAAAAAAAAACTGAAAAAAAAAATCAATGCTGATGCGATGCTTATTGGGATGATTTTTAAGAAAGACCCCTATCCCCTTCTTCAAAGAGAATATTCTGTGGGTTTATAGGAGTGACATGAGAAAGATATCGTTTTCTCCCCCCTCAGAATTAAGTCTTGAAAGTGCACAGGGGCAGTTCTACCCTGCCCTACGTGGTCACTGTGAGTCAGCGTCGATTCAGCGTCAGTGAGGTTTTTCTTTGGGGGTCTTACAGGAGTGATTCATTACATGAATCAATGGCAGCTCAGGTGATCTAATTCTGAAGATGAGTAAGTGGATCACAGCGATCCATAGCTGATCGTGGGGACGGCACAGGACTGGGCACCATTGCCTCAGTTTTGCTTGGGTCAATGTGAGTCAGGCCCATTCAGTGGCATCTAATTACAAGGGGAGTGTCTAATTGTTTTATTATAGGGTCGGGCACCGGAGATCCTTAAAAGAGTCCTCTACCAAATGATCATTTTAATGTGCTTTTTAAAAAAAAATTCAGAAGACAAGTGTGTATCATTTTTATTTTATTTTACTTTGGAACTATTCCAAACTAATCACATTTTTTTAAAAGTGAGTAGAAATAGCTAGAACATACGCTGTTATTGGTGGGTGCTGATTATTGTGACCCCCTGTCCTGCATTGTCCTCACAACTCTGTCTGAGCCCCGTGTTGTCGTTGCTGGGCCGGTACTTCCCCATTGTCTCTAGTTGGATGAGGCCATTGAGAACACCCTATCTTGAGTCCTCGGGGTGGCATCTTTAACACGTGTGTATACCACGTCTTGTATACCAGACTTCTCAGATGCATTACTTTTCTTGACTGCCGTAACATGGATGGTGGTTCCAAGTTAATTGAAATCCCCACACCGTCAGGTTTCTCTTTTCCTCGTGATGCTGTCTGTTGGCTTCCTTATGAAGGCTGTGTTTTTCTTACATTGCTTTGTAATCTGTACGGAGTGTCATGGTCCTTGATTTCCATCAACAGGCGCATCAAGTCATCTTGACTTTTAGCCAGCAAGCTTGTGTCATCTGCGTATCGCAGGTTGTTAGTGAAACTTCTACCAATCGTAATACTGAGCTTTTCTTTATATACAGCCCAGTTTTGTGAATTATCTGTTCAGCAAACAGACTGAGTAAATCTAGTGAAACAACACCACGCTGACACATACCTTTCCTGATTTTTAAGCCATGCTGTGGTAGCTCCTTGTGCTGTTTGGATGACTGATGACTGCTTCTTGGCTGTATCTGGTTCTGCATGAGCACAATTAAGTGTTTGGAAATGTATGTACTCTCTCTAAACATTTTTGATACCTAAGCCTTTTGTTGAAAAAAAAATCTGGTTTAATATATATGTAGCCTAGTTTCTTGATTTATGAATTATTAATATTCCTAATAGTTTATTACATATACCTTGGTTTTTATGATTCTTTTTTCAGATCTCATAATTATTTTATACTAAAATTTGGAAATATAAAATTAGTCAGTATTTACCTTTAATATTCTTTCCATTTAAAATTTTTGATACCATAATGTATATTTTAATCCATGGAATTCATAAATAATTCAGGCTACTTTTTTACATTAAGCACTCTTCTGGAAAACAGTTTTACAGAAATAGTCAGATAATGGATGTGAAAATAAAAATAAACAAGTTGAAGATTTTCTCCTATTTTCTAAATGCTTTCTTTTACTAATGTGCCATTCTTTGTGAGAAAGGAGAAGGAGCCCTGATGTTGTGCTGGTTCCGTGTTGGGCTGCTCATTCATAAGCTCTGGGGTTCAAGCCCACCAGTCGCTCCAAGGAGAAAGAGGAGGCTGTTTACTCCCATGAAGATTTATAGCCTTGGAAACCCTATCGAGGACTCAGAAGGGGACTCTATTTTTGCCCATAAGTTAAGAGAATATGAAAGCATTTCATTTTGTAGTTCTCTCATAGAACTTTATAGAATAATTTTTGTAATGATAGCCAGTAACTTCCATTTGACTCCTGCGGTGCTTGAAATAATAGCTTTATTTTCTTCGGCCCTTTTCGTCTCTGTACTTAAATATAATTAGCCCCTACTATTTAAAAAATGTAGATTGTCAGTATGCTAGGTAATATATTATATTGCAGATTACAGTTATTAGTTAGTCCCCCAAGACTTTATTCTTTACTACTTTTTCACATTTATTTAGAAAAGACTAAAGTAATTATATATAGCAGAAGTAATATAAACATTAAGATGAATCTAAATGAGCCAACTAAATGCATATTCATTCATGATTTCCATAGCAATTATAACTATGTTTTGGGCGCACAGGAAAAATTATAGGATAATTAATGCCAGAATTTACACTCTGGCATAGGTCCTGAGACTGAGGTCTTAATTTGGCTCTTTTGCCTGGAGATGCTTTGCTTGGTTTCCAAATGCCACAAGGCATGTTACACAGTGGCTTTTGCTAGAGAGGAAGAAAGACGTTAAGAGGGGCCATTTTGGAAAGCCGCGAGATCAGCTCATCACTTTTCCAGGGGGTGCGAGGAGTTGGAATCAACTCGCTAACGGTGGTTTTGCATTTTGAGTTTGCTGCAAAGTCTTCCTTCTCTTCCATTATCAAAACATAAATGGTTACTTTTAGAACTGAGGACTGTATAACTGCTCGTCATTTTTTAACAACCACGAAGTGTAAAAGGTGGTTCGCTAGTGGAGGGACACAGGGTCTGTGCTCATTATACCCACATGCCCCATAATCAGTCGCCTTTCCCTGTATTCGGACAGAAGACTTAGCAGCTCTGTGGAATATCAGCCTGCTCTTCCGAGTCACTCCCATAAAATGAAGTCGGCCTTTCTCCTCCATGACCTCAGGGTCTTGTGTGTTCCCAAGCCTCACCACATGCGAAGCACGAGAAGCCCACTGAGCAAGGCATCGCTTCCCACAGCATAGAGAACCGTCATGCCACTGGATTCCACCTCACCAGTCACCACATTGTCGAAGCGTCACCGTGATTCCTGTCTGTTTCACAGTCAAGAAATCATGTGCTTCCTCAACTCAAAGAAGTAAAAAATAAGGAAGCACCATGATGACATTGCCCTGCCCAAGCTTTAGTAACATGAAACTTTTAAACATGTGGACCTGTTTACTAATGGTTATTTGGATTTTAAATTTCCTTTGATTGTTGTTAGCTACATTGTGATCGTTGAATGTAAGAAAAAAGTTAAACTATTACAAAATGTTCATGACTAAAGGTGGATATTTGGGGTTGTGTTTCACTTAGGACTTTTTCTTTGCCCTGTGAAATTTTCTATATAATCTTGATCTTTTCACAAATTGCCATTTATTTTGAGCAACATTTTAACTCCTTTACATGAAAATCACTAGAGTTGCCGCTCACACCATAGCATAGCCTACTGTATTGAGCTTTAAATAGCATTTCTATGTTCTTTGTAAAAACATGTAAGAAACTCATTGTTGATGTTTAAATGAAAACATAACATCAGTTTAAAACATTCTGATTTAGAGTCTTGTCCTTTCCATCCAGAAGGACTTTTCATTTTTAATAACTGGGGCTTTCTCCTTAGTAATCTGGAGCCTGGTATCAGTAGGTGCTTCTGTGACTCAAATTTAGTCCTAGGTAAGAAAAAGTGTTCCCGTGGCTTCTACGTCTTAAGTGAAAAAAATTTTAACTTTTCATTATTAAATATATAAGAAGTCTTGATGTGCCATGTTTAAGCCTTGGGGTCAGTTCAAATCCCAAAAGTGAACCCCACAGAGGTCAAATCAGTGCATAAGGACATGTGTACAGAACTTGGTTATAATACCAAAAACATGGAAGTGTAAATGTCAGTGTTGTCAGTATATTGTGACTCAATGACAATGAGTTTATCTTGGGGAAATGTACAGATATGTGTATTTGAATTATGAATGGATGTGTGTATTTATTTAATGGAAACAAATATATGTCCATAATAAGAAAATGACTGAAAAATGGTAGTACATTTACACCATGATTTCCTCAGTTCTTTAAAAGAGAAAATCAGGACTACAGCTTTCATAGAGGATTTGAAGGCATTTTCATGAGATATTATGGAGAAAGATGTAGGAGAAAATCATGGTTTTCTTTTTTTTTTTTTTCTTTTTTTTTCATGGCTTTCTAACCCCATGAAGTCTTGGCAATTCGCAGGGGCAGTTCTACCCTGTCCTGTAGAATCGCCACTAATTAGCAGGAAATTTGTTATTTCGGCTTATTGTTGAGTAAAATAGCAAAATGAAGGGAAAATATGTAATTATTAATAAGTAAAAGAGAAAACATATACCTAATATGTATGTATGGCAATTATACCAGCATACAAATCTGTGAGTATGGAGGGAATAAGGAAAGAATGCATGTTCTGCTGTTCCTGAGGCAGGGAGGGAAGGAAGGAGGAGGGGTGATAGAGAATCAAGCATCAAAAAACAGGGTAAGATTTTCCTTTTGTAGTAAGTAGAGTGTGTGACCTGAGTCTTTGCCTTCGTCACCCGACTACAAAGCTGGAACTCACTCAGTGCAGAGCATCCACTTCCAGCCCAGCAAGGTAAGCAGTGACCCCACTCACTTTTTCTTAGTCATTCACTGGCCATATGCCCTATTCTTTTCTAGTTCCTGGCAGACATGGAAAACAATGCACTTTTTCGAGATGATATAGACTGTCAGAAGCTCATTATGGAAGCAATGAAATACCATTTATTACCAGAGAGACGACCCATGCTACAAAGTCCTCGAACCAAACCTCGGAAGTCAACTGTTGGTACCTTATTTGCAGTCGGAGGAATGGACTCAACAAAAGGTATCCAAAGAATTTTTATTGGGGGGAAGGAAAAAAAATAATTCTCAAAAGTAATGTGTCTGATCAAAGTGCCTTTTGGAAAAGTGGCTGGTGCCAGAACTGGGGCAGAGAAAGTATTAAATAAGCCTGGAACATCTTGTAAAGCCTGAAAGAAAGGAAGTCCTCCCAGCATGATGAAGATAAGCCCACAGGAAACAGCAAGCAGAGCATGTAGGAGCTACCACGCTCCAAATCCGAGATTAGATGAACATCAAAATAAAGTGGTAATAACCTCATGAAGCAATCCATTTGTGAGTACACACGCAGCGTCACAACTAACGAAGGGAAAGCTCTTCCTTACACTAAAATGTCCACCATAAATGTAGGTGAAATGTGGAATTAGAAAAGCCACCATTAAAAAAAGAAAAAGGAAAACCACCGTTTAGCAACCATCCCAGTAACCATTGATTCCGTTACAAATCATCCGTGGATACTGAGCCTAGTGGGTGGACATTAGAACAGAATTGGGAATTTAGTCTCCAACTACCGCCCCACTGTGTGTTTACTTGTTACAGGGGCTAGAAAGTAATTGGACAGTGGAGAAGGCTGACTTATCCAATGGGCCAGAGTGAAAATTGCCAGGAGTGCGAGCACTGCCTCTGCTGGCATTTGCCGAGCACAATCAGTGGTGCATACCCCGAGTACATAAATGGAACTTCTTCCCTAGGGAAAACGTCCAGGTTCACAATCTGCAGAAATGCCCAGTAACAGGAAATCCAAAAAGGTTGATTCAAGAATTATGGGCAATTAAAGGACACTAATAAAACAAAACACCTGCATGGTCTTGGATTTTCTTTTGCTATAAGGACATAATTGGACATTTGTCATAATGCAAATAAATTTTGTATGTAGCTTAGATATTAGCATCGTATCAATGTTATCGTACAGATTTTCGTGATTGTATTGTGGTTTTGGGGGAGAATTTCTTGTTTTGGAGAATATAAATGGAAGTACGTAGGGGCCCATGAAAGTCAAGTCTGTAAGCTTTACTACTCTTAAAATACTTCTGAAAATATTCATATGTATACATGTGTCACTTCATGACAATACAGTCTGTGAACGAGGATAATGCAATTGGATGTTATGCAAATATTATATGCTGCAGGCCCCATACAACCCATCGTTAAATGATCATACAGCCTATTTTAGAGTAAAGCTTTATGGGAGGCCACTGAATAAAGCCTAAGAACTCAATCCCCTGCATACAGGTAACCAGCCTCGCCAGGTGAGCACTGAGCTGATAAAGGTTAAGGACAGGCACACGGCAGTGGCCCCGGAGACTTTCCTCCAACCTGTTGGTGCAGCCTCATCCTGACCATGTGCAGGGGACACCCAAAGCCCAGAGCTGCCAGTGCCCCTGCCCAGAGGAGCCGGGACAGGCAGGAGTGTGAAGTCAGGAGGCAGCAGAGGAAGTGACTCTGTGGAGATTGGCAGGTGGAAGTTGGCACCTCACTGCTCATCTAGGGGTTCCGGGTTTTAAAAACCATTGGGGGGAAATAAAAAAAGAGGGTTGTTTGCCTTTAAAAAAAATAGTCAACTATGGGGCTGAACCCCAGTGGCATAAGTGGTTGAGTGCAGGATTGCAGCCTGCGGGCTTGGCGGTTCAAATCCAGCGGCAGCTCTCAGAAGCAGCACTGGGTAGCACCCACGACCACCAGAGGCAGTGATGCCCCCTCCCCCCCCCAAAAAAATGTCAACTATGAAATCACAGACATTGATGTGATGGGATGTTGCACTGAGGGTGTAAGGGATGCATACATATACAGAGAAAATAGAGTAAGTGGGAACTTGTAGGAAATCTAGATCAAAGGTGTCTGGGAACCATTCATGTAACAGTCATTACTAATAGTAACAATTAGAGCACCTATTATGAGACATCGTGCCTGAATAGGTATTATGCCCAAAGTTCTCTGCGTAGTCTCTTTCAATACATACTGATCTCCATTCCTCTGAATTTCTAGAACCAATACACTCTAACCCCTAACATCTGGCTAGCTATCTGACCTCACTTCACCCCTTCATGGTGGTCATCTCACATGTCCAACATTATCCCACATCAGGGACTTGTGCTAAGTGTTCCACTCACTGAATGTTCTGCTTCCAGCTGCTCGGCCTTTTATCCCAGGGGTTCATTGTACATATTTTCATCTTTTTGATTCGAGGACGTAGCACTTGCCATGTTGCTAGGAGGTGCCTGGCATTCTGCTAGGCGCTCGATCTAGATCATTTTGTTTCGTCTTCGTAACAGCTGAAGAGTTGAGTGCGATTTCCCTTTCACATAGATGAGGATACAAAGACTTAATAGGTCCCAGGATCACATTACCATTAAGTACACAAGTGTTCTGACACAGATGACGACAGTGTGCATCCTAATACTTTATTTATCATTCCTTTACCTCTTAGTCTATCAGGTGTAAACTCTTCCCTCTGAGTTTCAATATTTTTTTTAAATATGACCCTTGCTGTATAATTAACTTTCTTAGATTTCAAAATATTAATAATAGGATATTTTGATCTTTTACCAGATGGAAGAAATCTTTATTGCCCTTAACTTCTTTCCACTGTTTATAGAAGAAGTGCCATTGGCATGGGTTGACTGGGGCTTTGGTTTGATCACTGAGCCCTGGGCCCCCTTCTTTCCAGGTCAGCTCAGTACATGGTTGTGAGTTGTCATCGTGGATCCTTACTCCTGGCGCCCCTGTGTGGTAAAACAGAATGTCTCCATCAAGCTCTCTTTGCTGTGATCTCTGTGGAAGCAGATCGCCAGGCCTTTCCCTTCCCGGTAGTCTTGGTGGGTTCAAACCAGCCTGGAGCTTCGCATTGAGTGCCAGGAGCACCACCCAAATACCCTTTTTTGCGCTTAGTATAAAATCCCTTCCTCGGAAACTGCCTGTACTAATTATTGAATGGAAAACCAATATGTTCTTTAAACCTTCACTCAAATCACACTGAAAAGTAAAAAAACAAACAAACAAAAGCCTTTGCTCTCCCACCGGGTTCTTAGCTCCCCTCAGGGCCTCGTCGGCACATTTCTGTGGCAGCAGATTGCCGGAGTGTCTTCCTCAAGTAGAGCAGCTGGTGGGTGTGAACCTCATGTCTCTCTTACTAGCCAGGACCGAGCCGCTGCGCCACCAAGACGGCTCTGCTCAGGCTTCCTAACCTAAAAGCAAACCCAGCCCACGGCCATTGGCCGACTCCCACGCATCACAACACTGTACAATCCGGCGCTTTCACGGGTCCCTGCAGAGGAAACCGCCAGGCTTTCCCCACGGAACAAGGGGAATGGTTCAAACTGCTCACCTTCAGTTAGCAGTCTGGTGCTTAACCCCTTGTGTCATCAGGGGCCTTTCTGCTGAGAACAAAGCCAACCAATAAGTTTGATGAGGGTTCTAATCAGCCACCGAGAAACTATTAAAGTCTATTCGCACTTACTTTTTAAAGGCGTCTTTTCAACACAAATTAAGGAGGCCCCAAGTTCCTACATAGACTTGACAGTTATTCGGGCTTTGTGATTTTTTTGAGATATTTGGGTTTTTAAAAAAGGTTTTCAAGCTGAGATTTAAAATTTCTCTATCTTAAAAGAGTTATGAGAGCTGAGCCCCGGTGGCGTAGTGGTTGTGCACGGGACTGCAGCCCACTGGGACCGATGTTCAATTCCAGCACTGGGACTGGGCCTGCTACTCCCACCACTGGAGAGCAGGGACGCCCCCCCCCAAAAAAAAAAAAAAAACAGTTATGCTTGAAATTATCAAAATTATTTTTAGTTGTAGTAAGACCCTGATACTCTGTAACCAATGAGATCTAAAAGAAATAAATTAAAATCCAAATGAAAAAAAATCTCTATATCCATTAGTGAGGAGACATGATTGTTATTACTGATTGAAGAAGAAGCTTTTAAGATCACATTTAGGGTGATACATCAAATACAATATTGATCATTTACTATAGCAAATTTGTTCATTTACTATAGCAAAAAGGAAGATTATTCAAATAAAAGATTTTTAATCATTGCACTATTTTTGGTACTATGAAAAATACAGGAGTAGAAAACAACTTTGTGTCTACGCCTTTGTACTAGATTGAATTGTGCTCTCCTCCCCCAAATCATGTGTCAACCTGGCAAAGCACATGATTCTCACTGGTTTGGCCATTACTCTTTTTTTTTTTTTTAGTTTTTTAGGCCTCACTGCCCTCTGGTGGTGGGAGTAGGAGGGCCAGCCTTTGCTCTTGTGAGCTGGAGTTGAACCTCCATCCTAATGGGCTGCAGTCCCGGGCACAACCACTACGCCACCGGGGCTCAGCCCTTGGCCGTTACATTTTGATGTAATCTGTAATGAAGTAATTAACTCCTATGATGTGATCTGCTATGATTGTTCAGTCAGTTGTCAGAGGGTTAGGGTAAGACCCTTACTTATAACTCTTGTGATAGCCCTCATTCTAGGTAAAGGGAGTTTCCCTAGGCTACAACCCAGGGCTTCTTATCTGACAAGAGATAAAAGGAGTTGGGGGGCCTGACTACCACCAAGCAAAAAGAATGCATCCTGACCCAGGAAACGATCAATAGTAAATAATAATAAATTTCTTAGGAACTGAAATGAACTGACATAAATGGTCTTCCCCTAGAACTGGCTCTCTCAATTTGGACTGCTGGCCCCCTAGACTATGAGAGAATAAATTTCCATTTGCTGTAGCCATCTACTTGTAGCATTCTGTTAGGGTAGCACTAGAGAACTAAGATAATCCCCCAAATAACTTCAATTTTTTTTTAACTTCAAATTTTATAAAGCACATAGTGTAGGAAATAATAAAAACGATGGTAGTGTAATGCTTATGCATTAGGCTACTAACCACAAGATCAGCAGCTCACAGTCCCCAGCCATTCTGCGGGAGAAAGTTGGGGTCTTAGAGTCCCCACAGGGCAGTTCTACCCTGACTTGTAAGGTCACTCAATGGCAGTGAGTTTAGGTTTTGTCTGTTAATTGCATATGAGAAGATACTTACAACAATCTATTTTTAGATTTAGTCAATAGTACCAGTCCTCTGATGACCTACTTGTTACAAAATACTTTACAATGTTTGTTGTGTTCCTTATCAAGGAAAAGTAATTCTATAAGTATAGCACTAATTAGATGTTATATTAGAAGTTTAGAAGAGAACTGAACGCTACATCATTCATAATGAGGTGGTGGAGTTTTGTTAGTGATGGCAATGGTGATATTTTAACCTCCACTAGACTTACAAAGAAAAAAAAACAGTAGTTCCTAAACACAGTTATAATATAACCAAACTCCTCAAAGGAATGAGTCACTGGAACTCAGGGATCAGGACCATAGACTCAGGGGACAACAAAGTCTGTTGGTATAACATAGTTCACCAAGACAATGTTCTACAACCTATTTGGATGAGTAGTGGCTAGGGTCTTAAAAGCTCATGAGCGATCATCTAAGTTGCATCTAAAGTTTCTTCCCATCGGAGGAAAGAACAGCGATGAAAACTAAAAGATACATGGAAAAAAATCAGACTAATGGACTAGTGAACATTACATACATCAGTCTTTACAAGTGAGACCAGAAAAACTAGATAGTGCCCAGCTTTCACTACCTACTGCTCTGAAAAGGATCACATTAGAACAGTGGTTCTCAATCTTCCTAATGTCACAACCATTTAATACAGTTCCTCATGTTGTGGTGTTCCCCAACCATAAAATTATTTTCCCTGCTACTTTATAACTGTAGTTTTGCTACTGTTTTGAATCAGGTGACCCCTGTGAAACGGTTGTTCAACCCCCAAAGGGGTCACGACCCACCAATTGAGAACCACTGCATTAGAAGGTCTTGGATAGAATGGAATAAAAATGTGGACCCAATCTCAAAATCATAAATGAGACCAGGCTTACTAGTTGGAAAGAGACAGGTAGAAACCCTGAAGCTGTGACCCTTAGTTACCCTTCAGATGGATCCGTAACCGAATTCACCCTATGTTCGACTATTTCACCTTTCAGATTAAATGGGCAGCATTTAACCAAAGACAAAAGTCCCAAGGGCTCGAAAAGGGGAGAAATCAGCATAAGTGATGCCACATTGACGAGACTGCAATAGATCAGTTGAAACAAAATGTGCATGCAATATTGAATGTAAGACTACTGTTGATCTGCTCTGTAACCCTTCACCGAATTCACAATAAAAGGTTTTTTTAAATAGTTCATGAAATCTTTCCATTCTTTTAAAAGCAGTCTCTACAGCAGTGACTTGCTAAAATGCCTATACTCAAAATTTTCAAAATAAACGTATTTGCACTTAATCCAATGCTTTCCTAGAACTCACTTTTCTGATTCTAATGATTCCTATATTTCTCAGCCCTCTTGTAGCCAAATTTCTTAGGATCACTTGTGCCCATTGTCTCTTTGCTTCACTCCCAAGCATGTCTCAACCACGCCAATCAGGATGCTGCTGCTGTGAGAGGCCATCGAGTCAGACCCTAACGCACAGTGGACTGAAATGCTGACTGGTCTGGTGCCGCCTCCATTGCAGATCAGACTGTTGTGATCCATAAAGTTCTCGTTGGCTATTGTTGTGGAAGTAGACCACCAAGTCCCTTTCCAAGAATAGAAATTCCCCTTAAACCTCAGCATCATAGCAACATTCAAGCCCCACTGACAGATAAATGGTAGCTACGCATGAGTGGCTTCATTGACTGGGAATTGAACCCAGGTCTTCTGCATGGAAGGTAAGAATTCTGCCACCCCCAAACAACAATTTCTCCCTCAATAAGAGTCCACTCCCTTAAAGACTCCATATTGCTAAATCCAATACGTCGTTACCTTCATCTTCCTGGATCTCTTTGTTAGCAGGTCTGACCTGTTTGGCAATGTTTCTCTTGGCCTCCATGACACTGTTTTTCCCCTTATTTCTGGCTGCTGCTTCTCAGCCACCTTTGACACATGCTCCTTACCCACTTGACAAACTATGGAAGCCGGGGGAGTGTGCCTGGGAGAGGAGTAAGTCATGAGGTCAAAGCCACGGGCAAGGCCAGACCGTACAGCACCTTGTGAGAGTAGGGTGAAAGTATTCGTATCAATGCTAGTAAGATTATACTTCTGTTCTTGTGATTTCACACAACACTCGGTCATGGTGCTATTTGTATTGACGTGCTTTCCATGTTACTGTTAAGGAGCAACAAGCATTGAAAAGTACGATCTCCGAACCAATATGTGGACTCCTGTCGCAAATATGAACGGGAGGCGGCTGCAGTTCGGTGTTGCCGTGTTAGATGACAAACTGTACGTGGTTGGAGGCAGAGACGGACTGAAGACCTTGAATACGGTGGAGTGCTACAACCCCAAAACGAAAACGTGGAGTGTGATGCCTCCTATGTCCACACACAGGCATGGCCTTGGTAAGTGTCACGAGACACACTTGTTCACAGTGTTACATGTAGGCTTCCACAGCGTTGTGTGTTCCTTGCCAGCTAGAGGATGACCAATGTTGCAGGAACCAGTACAAAGAGAGACACGAGTACTAAAGGATTTTGGGCCGCATGTTGATCTTACAAACCACTGAGATATAAGGGGCTTCACAAAGCTCCCGGAACCATGGAATTAAAAGATAATAAAGTTTTCCCATGAGCTTTCTGGAAACTGCCATATGTGTGACCTCTGTTGACAAATAGTCTTGTCTGAATTCAATGAAATGCTGATTTTAAACTCTTTAATCTTTTGCCCCTGATTTTCAAGCAGAAGTGAGCGATGACCCAGAAAAAATGTTGAAAGCACACAGAGAATGTAAAGATAGAGACCTTCCGGTCTTTTGTATTCACTGAGCTGACCTGTATTCAGCATCTATGAGGAAAACAATTATTTATATCTCTAGGAACTAATAGGTAGAGGAGACTTTAGAAATCTTGGACCAAGTGACTTAATGAAATAAAAGAACTATGTGATGAGAGTGAAGAAGGGGAGACAAATTGAAATGTATGAGGATCAGCTAAATTTTACTAGGAACCACTGCCCTAAGCTTTAAACTAAACAACCATTCATGTAACTCATGAGTCTGTGAGTCAGTTGGGTGGTTCTTACAGACTGGGCTGCCTTGCCTGATTTCTGCTAGGTTTTGTCATCAATCAGTGGTCAGCTGGCAGGGCCCAGATCTACAGTAACCGTACACGCGTGGTGCTAGGCACATGGTCCTAGGCTCCTTTAGATGGTGGCAGTTACGGCTTCAAAAATTGTAAGTGAAGGGCTGAGCCCCGGTGGCGTAGTGGTTGTGCGCGGGACTGCGGCCCACTGGGACGGAGGTTCAATTCCAGCAGTGGGGCTGGGCCTCCTACTCCCACCACCGGAGAGCAGTGATGCCCCCCCCCCCCCCAAAAAAAAAAATTTGTAAGTGAAGGCAGAACTCTTTTATCTGTTTTGTTCCCAGTAGATACTTGTTGAGTAAGCGGACAGTGTTGGCTTAGTTCCTTAGTGATGGATCACAGTATTAGACTGCGATAGCAAACTAAGTTGAGTAAAATTTCATTTAATTGAACTTGGATTAATGGGAAAGGGCAAGAAAATTTCAAAAATATTTTAAACCTAAATTATTGAAAAATATTTTAACTCACAGCCATTGAGTTGATGCCAACTCATAGCGTCCCTGTAGGGCAGTGTAGAACTGTCCCTGTGAGTTTCTGAGGCTGTCGCTCTTAGCAGTCTCTCTTCTTTGGAGCAGCTGGTGGTTTCGAACTGCTGGCCATGTGGATAGCAGCCCAACAAGTGACCACTGTTCCACCACTGCTCCTTGAAAAAGATATTAAGTAGAGGTGATATGTGAAAAATGTATTAATGGTAATATATGCATCTCCTGCCATTTTTAAAGTGTTTTGTGGCTTTTGATGTACCTCCTGGTTCATAGGGAACTAGTTAGGGCCTGGGATCTTTCAAAGTTTACAAGTGACCACCAAGGCACAATTAGTTTCTGCCCCTATGGAGCAATTGAGGAAGAAGGAAAGTCGGGAAGAGAGGAGGAAATGGAATAGGCAGCAAATCCTCTCAGTGGACAACTGCCTTCTTTACCATGAGACCAGAACTGGATGGTACCTGACTACCATTGTTGGACATTTTAAGCAAAGATTCTATAGGAGAATCCCGATCCAAAGGGTAACAATAGACAGTTTCATGTTCTTGTGGACTCCAGACAGTGGAGCCATGGAGGCGAGATGAACCGGTAAAGCCATTGCCCTGAGATCTTCTTTAATCTTTAAGCAAAAATACCCCTGACGTCTTCTGAAAACCAAACAGTGGTTAGATGAGTGAGAGATGCCTACTTTGCCATTAGGCCATTTTACAAACTGTGGGATCCAATTGACAACTGCAGTGAAAGATAAGATAGAAACACAAGAGACAGTGCGGTTGTGTGAATGGGAGATGAGCGGCTCAGAAAAAGGAGGGCCAAACAATTGCAAAATGTGAAGTGGTTGAACTGGTGTATGTTTTCAATTAAAATCTATAGTTTAAACAAAAGAAAGACAAACTGTCCATGTGACAAAGGGACTAATCCAAAACAAGCTTTAGAATCTTGCCAAGAGAACAAGAGTCATTCCATCATGACCCTTTTCTAATCAGGCACTATTAGATTATCCTTATGCCTCCCTGGAAACAGCTACACTCACAAAGTTTGGTGGTCAGCCGATTCTCAGAAAAACACCCACTTCCACCACCTGAACTAATCTTTGAACACATACCTATAATAGACCTCCCAGAGACGTGGCCCGCATCTGCTTCTGACTAGTGCTTCAGTTTCCTGATGCGTCCTTTACCTATCAATGGATCCCAGCTGCCTGGGCTTTTGTGCCTTTATAAGCCCTCGTCATCCTATGCCTCAATGAAGCAGCTACTCTTACCCTATACAATTTTCTGCCTCCCCAACTCCCAGCTGCTTTTCTTTCTCAATAAAGATTTTGTCAGAGTCTGAGACTTACACTTGAACACACGTTTGGACCTCAACTATGCCGCTACACCCTTGAAAGCAAGAAATTTACTGCCGTTTCTCACCACCACACTCCCCCCAAGGAACAGCTCCCGCCCATATACACACATTAAGGAGAGAGTGAGGAAGGCATGTAATCACATCATAAGTTTTTGCTCATGACACTTGGGTTTTTAAGGTTCATTGTTCTTCTAGTCCAATTCAAATGTGCTCTTTAAGACTTACCTGTAAGGGCTGAGCCCCGGTGGCGTAGTGGTTGTGCGCGGGACTGCGGCCCACTGGGACGGAGGTTCAATTCCAGCAGTGGGGCTGGGCCTCCTACTCCCATCACTGGAGAGCAGTGATGCCCCCCCCCCCAAAAAAAAGACTTCCCTGTAGCTAACCTGTGCCTTGTCTCCTGTCTCCGTGCAGGTGTGGCTGTATTGGAAGGTCCCATGTACGCAGTAGGAGGACATGATGGCTGGAGCTATCTGAATACCGTGGAGAGATGGGACCCGCAGGCTCGCCAGTGGAACTTTGTTGCCACTATGTCCACCCCCAGGAGCACTGTAGGTGTGGCAGTCCTCAGTGGAAAGTAAGGACGGGTTCTCAGCTCCTTCAGAAGCACAATGAATCAAGTGTATGAAATGGTATTATTTCTAACAAATCATAGGAAGCCATTTAAAAGTGACGCAAAGGGATTTTTTAAATCAGCATTTATTTGTATAGGAGTTCTAAATATAAGTAGTTAAAAGTTAGAGTAACTTTGAGGCAGAATTGACTACGGGGCAAGAAGTTATAAGCTTCTAACTTAGCATTTTGAGTACATAAATATTACATAAGTATTTAATATTAAGAAGTGTCCAGTAAAAAGCTAGTGTATTTTATACCTTTAAAGATATGTGGACTTTTAAAATAGGTTCCTCCCTCTGATTTGCTTAACTAACTCTTTCTATATATCTTCAGCTGTTTCTTTACTTTTACTTCTTTTCTTGCTTAGTGAAAGATTTGAATAGAGCCATCAGCATAGCTTCTGGTCACTCAGACTTTTAATACATATCTTTATTCAGCCTGTCTCATAGGGTTGCTTTCTATGGCTACTAAGTAAAACCTGTTTGTTGTTTATCTTTTGCTCAGTTAAAATGCTTTACCACTGGTTCCAGAAAGAAAGAATCTGACTAAAATATCAATAGGAACTATAGTTTTAGAATTGTTAATCATTATTATGAGACAGATTAGAAAAACACAAGTATTATAAACATTTCTGTATTTTATGACCTAAGGTCTAGGTTTTAGGAAAACCTACAAAGGTTGCTATTAATCAGAGTTGATTCAGTGGCAGTGGGCTTGTGTTATATATTATTTATGTATTTTTTTATAATTCTTGTCATTACTATAAATTATAAGATAAATTAAGCTCATTTAGACAATGTGTGTGATACCTACACCCTTTCCCACCCTCGTTTGTTTGACTAAAGAAATCACTTCAAACCGCATCACTGTGCATCTTTGATGACAGAAGCATCCACCAAAGCTAGAAAATGGAAGACAGCTAAACCCTTTGGTTTAAATATCTAGGATTAGTTCACTTGGTGGTATATACAATTGCACTTTTTTTCAGCAGTATTTAGAATAAAGGATAAAAATATAATAGTCTTCTCTACTGCTTTTCAGGCCTAGGGTAGCTTGGTAGCCTGAACTTCAAGACATTGAAATGTTTTGCTTTATTATGTCTTGCTTTCCAATGAGCAGTAAATATTTCAGGGTTTAACTTAGTTACCGTGTAATTTCTTTAATTTCCTAAAAGAAAAATTCAAACCATACTCAAGCTGTGCAAAGAAGGATATCCTGGCTGACATCAGATAGGTCCTATCTGGAAACAGAGACTACCAGAAAGAGGTCTGCCTGACTTTTACTGACGGTGCAGAGGCATTCAACTATTTGAATCATAACAAATTGTAAATAGCATCGCAAAGAATGGAAATTCCAGAACACTTCATTGTGGTTGTGGCAGTTACACAATCTGATGTCAACTTGCAAAGGGCTGGAGTCTGGCCTGTCAATCAGCATGTAGCTTGATGACCTCAATTTGGAGGCACCAGAGAGAGAAATAGCTCACTGGAGCAATTAGCATAGAGACTCTGCTCTGTCTTCTTGCTGATAAGCCACATGAAGCTACACTGATGCAACCAGAGACCTGAAAGGGAGAGAGCCACTTGGAGACCCACGCCAGCGCTGAGACGTTTCCACTGCCACTGGATCCACAAGATGTCCCCGCCACTGGCCTGTGATCTTCCTACATTCTGCATCATTGCACAGCTGCATGAATCTAAAGAGGAATTTATGGACTGGTATTGATATATGGAATAATATCGGACTTACAGACTTGATCTGGACTGGGATGCTTCCTTAATGTTTAATTGCTCTTAGAGATCTCTTTCTTATACACATGAGTAGCCCTAGTTTTGTTTCTCTAGTCTACCCAGACTAACACTTACCCAGTGGTCATGAGAAAACCATACATAGACCTAGAGGCAGTCGTTGTAACAGAACCAAGGGGAGACTGCTTGATTTAAAATCAAGAAAGGTGTGCTTCAAGGCTGAGTGCTTTCCACATACTCGTCGTTCAAGCCGTATACTGAGCACATGATCTCAGAAGCTGGACTAAAAGAAGAACGAGGGATCGGGATTATAGAAAGGCTCATTAACACACTGCCATATACAGATAGCACAGTCTTGTTTGCCGAGAGCAAAGCTTGCTGGGGCCCTTATTCATGAAGATCAAGGACCGCTTTCCTATGTGCCAAACCTGGTCATTTTTGAGACTTATTCAAAAATCACCTTTGGAAAACCTTCCCTGATCCCCTCTCCCCTTTTTCCCTTCTTTGTAACCTTATTCTCCTCAGCATTTCTGCTGTCCATAATGTGTTCAGCATAATAAGCTCCAGTTTCTAAGCCATTAGTAAAGGTTCCGTTTCGAGCAAAAGATTGCTACACACATAAATTATGACTTAAAACAAGGCCATCTTGCTAAGAACCAGTTTGACCATCAAGATGCAACAATTGATCTCTCCACATACAGAGGAAAGAAACAAGTGAAGAAAATCAAGAACTTAAACACCCAAAGGACTAATGGACTGCTTGGACCGCAGCCTTTGCTACCCTAGGACCCAAAGAACTGGCTGGCACCAACTATTACAGTCGACCTCTGCAGTTGGAACCACACTTAAAGGTCCTAAAAGAGTAGGAGAAAAGTACAGAACAAAATTCAAAGCATGAAAGGGGGCAGACCTACAGAATTTCTAATCTGACGAAGACTGGTGGAACTCCCGAGAGTGGGATTTGAACTCAATCCTGCTATGGCCTTTTATCCAAACCAGAAACACGTCTACATGAACAGTACTACCCGAGAGGAGAAAGTGTCTTAGAGCCTGGGGACCTAAGGAGCAGCGTTCACCTGCAAAATGTTACGCAGGCAGGAAGGGCCAGGGAATGAATGAAAACAGGACGCACAGGGAGGACGTGGGAAAGTTGCTGCCGTGTTGAAGAAATTGCAACTGAGGTCACAAAACAAAAATGAGTATGTGCTTTTGTCATGTACAACTCAGTTCCTCCATAAACTCTCCCAAACCATAATAATGAAAAGATCCAGAATGAGTGGCATATGAGATCTGCTGTTAACGTATATAAAATATTTAGCATTTTAATAGTTAATTGATATGATTCAGATATTTCTTGGATGTCAGAAAATAGCTCAATTTTAAAGTATTATCTTTTGTAAAGACAATGGGCTGAATAATTTAAAAATACTAATAGACAGCTAGGAAGAGCTCCCCAAATGAATAGTTAGTGCAAGTTTTTACACTTAATGGGGGAAAATTTGTGCTCAAATATTTATAATATGTTGCATTTACCAAGTTTCAAGTAAAAGGCAATTTCTAATTAATGCAGTATATATTGATTGATGAATTATAATTGGTCTACTAATCAACATCTAGATCATTCCACCAAAATCATACCCAATGCCATTGAGTCAATGCCAGCTCAGCAATCCTGGGTGACAGAGTGGCACTGCCCCCTAAGACTTCCCGGCTAAAATTCTTACCAAAGCCGACTGCCACGTCTTTCTCCTGAAGAGAGGCTGGGGTGGGGGAGGGCGGGGGTTGAACTGCCGACCGTACAGTGAGCAACCACACACGCCACTGCCTTGCCAGCAGAGTTCCTCGTTATGTCATGGACGTACCTCCTTTATTTTAAATAGCTTCACAATGTCCTTTTCTCCAAAATGCAATGATCACTATTGGGTCATGGTAAATATTAATGTATAAGCTATTATTTTGCAGTATCCTTTTATTCCCCTTTCACCATCCCATATATAGAGTACATCACTATTGACTACAACTGCTCATCAGGACACCCATGTTCTGGTTCTGCTGTTTACTGGGTGACCTTTGGCAAGGTGAGCCCTATTTTCTTCACCTATGAAAAGGACAACCACAGGCTTCTCAAACCATTGTTGTGATGAATAAATTGATTAATATACGTAAAGTGCCTAACCTGTGATAGGTACTGAGAAAATTTATTTCTTCACAACACACTCCTACTTCAGTTTTTTTTTTTTGAAGCCATAGTATATTCACATACCATATTTCTATCTATTCTAGGATACAATTTAACATCTCTAAAATTGGGGCACAGATTAAAATCAGTGCTGACTTACAGTTGCTAGCAACCAGATGGCAGCTGTGAAAGAGCTTAGTTCATCTTCCTGTGCCTCTTGCTTCTTTTCATGCTTATACGCAAGTGCTGCACGGTATGGTAGATGCACGCACGCTTGTGTGCACATACCCAAGTGTAAGAGCTCCTGGGGTTCCAGTCATACATGCACAAGTCCGTGTCAGACCACACGGTTTAACCTCGTTTCTCCGACTGGTGGATGGCTGGCTACAGACAAGCCCTCTCAATCACACGCCCGTGTTCATCTCACGGGGGTGTCTTCAGAAAAACGGCTTCCAAGGAAGTCTGCGAGACCAGCCACGTTCAAAGCATCGAGAGCAGCTCAGGGACCCCTTCTGGGGGCACTCCAAAGGGATAGTTTTGATACATCTCCCCAAAGGGCTCAGAACAATCATAGGGGAGATTATTACAAAGGCAGCTGAAGAAAAATGAAAGCAGCCTTGGTGAGAACCAGGCCAGGAATGTTACACCAAGGAATTTTGTTCGTGCTCAGCAAGATGCCTGCTCATTCTTCAAGGGAGAATGGGCTTCTGCTATGACAATGTTGCTGAGAAAACCTCACCCATCCACCGTACACCTGCATCTGCCTCTTTGTTCCCCAAACACAAAGGATATGGGAAAGGAACACAATTGGAGCACCTCCAGGATGCCAGAATTACCACTGATGTTGAGGGATGACAAACTTCCTCAGGAAAGGATCAAAGAGATGAAAAAGACTTTCAAAAGTGTGCAGACCTGCTGTGAAACAATAGTTTCACGATTTGATATTTTTATTGAATAAAGTGTTACGTGATTTTTTGTAGAAATGCTCATTAACATTTTTTTGTGAACATTTTAAAACCACCTTGTGTGACAGAAACTCAAAGTCAGAATCTTATAAGACGGAGGCTGGTCCAGGGGAAGACTCAAATGTTTTACTCTGTATGCATGATAGAAAGGGAGTAAGACTACACCATTGAGGGTAAAAACGATTGGAAAAATACTACACTCCATCAGGTTCTGGCTTTTACAAGGTTTCACCACAAACACACGCATACACCACACACACATACACGGGCGGAGTCCTGGTGTGCAATGGGCTACACTCTGACCTACTCTCCTCTAGATCTGAGGTTCAAACCCATCATTAGTCCTGTGGGCGAAAGATGAGACCATGTACTCTCATAAAGATATAAAATCTTAGAAACCCAGAGTCTACTCCCTGACAGTGAGTGTGGGGTTTGGAATATACCTATGCATTTGTGTGTGTGGACGCTCATACAGGTAAACTGTGACGTGACACCCACCTGTTATCATTTACATCATTGGTAGCAGAACTTCTTTTAACAGTGTCACATAAATTGACAGTGTGTTGTAATCATTAACATCTTAGACTTGGTAAAATAAAGTAAGTAGAGATCTTTATCTTAATCATAATAAAAAACCCCTAACTTACAGGTCATTTCACTTGTTCTTTTTATAGACTTTACGCAGTTGGTGGCCGCGACGGGAGCTCCTGCCTCAAATCAGTGGAGTGTTTTGATCCGCACACCAACAAGTGGACACTGTGTGCACAGATGTCCAAAAGGAGAGGTGGCGTGGGAGTGACTACCTGGAACGGGCTTCTCTATGCTATTGGCGGGCACGATGCTCCTGCCTCCAACCTGACTTCCAGACTCTCAGACTGTGTGGAGAGGTAACGCCTAGTCACAGACAGATGACAACAACCAGACACAAATAGAGGCCCCTGTCACGTCCCGACAAATGAATAGCTGTTTATTGAGAATTCAATACAATACAAGCAAGGCCGTTTTCTCAAGAACTTTGCAAACATTGCGCTGTCTGCTCTGGGCATCCCTCAGTCTGTCTCCCCTCAGCCTGCTTACATTGTTCTCTTGCCCTCTTACTGACTCCTTAAACCTGGCCTTAGAATTGATTAAATCATCTGCATGGACGTAAGAGGTAGAAACAATAGAACTTGGTGGTTAATTTGATGGGAAGAATGATAGAGGTCCTTTAAGTTTAAGAAGTTAGGTCAAGGGGGTGCCACCTAATAAGAAATGTCACTATGACAGCAGCATCTTTGCTTGGTCAGTTCCTAGCTATGTACATGGAGAAAGTGGGCAGGTAGTTGAATGCTCGAGTCTGGAGCACAGAGCACAGGTTTCGGCCAAAGTTTAAGAGCCTTTAGAGTTAGAAGTACATATGAATCTCGATAGAAGTACAGGTATGGACAATGTCAGCATCTAGACATGAAGGGCAAATAACAAAGTTAAGAAATGTAGCAGCGAGGGGAATAGAAGGAAAAACTCATCTAATACATAAAACATACTAATTTCCCCAATGGACTCCAAGTGGCCTCTGTCATCAGTTCACACTTGGGGCCTTAAGGATATACTGCCAGAAGGCAATTGCCTTTAAAAGTAAAATAAGAAGGAGAAGTTTTCAGATCATTTCCGAGAGAAAAAGAAGATTTTGTATAAAGCCAATAAAAGAGATGGGCTTTTTGGGAAACTGAAAGAGGCCCTTGTGACTGGAGAACAGACAGTAGAGGAGAGAGGTGGGGGCACCGTGGACAGTGAAACGTATCGGGTAGGGTCTTGAGGCCTTAAGAATTTCGGGAGTGAGTTGACCTGATTCGGCCTTCCAGGATTAGTGTGGCTTACTAATTGTACATGACTCGAAGAAAGCTGGATAAGGACGTCAAACTTTGCTGAGGGCACTGAGCTCCTTCTATGAAATAGAAAGCAAACGCAGTCGTATTTTGGGAAAGCAGGAAAGTTAACACGTAGCACTTCACCTTTATTGAGAAGAAAACAATTCAGACTGTGTGTTACATCTTACAATTGAGGAACTTGAGAAACCTGTTTAAACACTCTGTCCCATAAATGACAGGCTCACTCTAGTACTTTACCCCATGGACAGTTGCCCACTTAGAGGTGGTAGAATCACTGGAGAGAATCTTCACATCTGCCCCCTAGATGGACAGATTTGGGCAGTTCTCATATGCCTACGTCTTGAAAGGGGTCAGAGATGAGAAGCTGCGGTGACCAACCTATATGTTACCATACATAGTTTCAGGCTTCAAGTAGGTAATCTTAGTGTCATAGGGCAGCCATAACAAAGCCCTACCAAGAGATGGCTTTGAAAAACAATTTGGAGAACTGGAAGACCAAATCAGGTTCTCAGCCATATTGATTCTTCCTCGGGACTTTGGGGAGAGGAACAATTACTCTCGGACCTCCCTCGTTTCTGGAAGCTGTTGACAATTTTTGCTATTCCCTTGCTTGTTGACAAATTCCTACATGTGCCCCCCCCCCCCCAACTCAGTGTGTAACTATTTTTGTCTCTGCCCTTCTGTTGTATAACACCAACCAAAAGCCTACTCCACTTAGGACTTGGTTAACAGATAACATTTGCCAAGAAAACCCCTTTTTACCCAAACCATGCCACAGCACAGGCAGAGGCTAGGGCTTGAGCATACCTTTTATGGGGGATACAGTTCCACCCATGAACACATCAAAAGGCTTCAAGTCCTTTTCCGTACTGAGTTATTTTGAATAGTTTAAGTGGGGTGCATCTGCTAAATGAACACAACCCTGAAAGTTAAAAGCATACAGGAAAATACTGGTGTTTTCCTCTAAAATATGTTGATTCCTCTTACTTAATAGACATTAAGACAAAAGATAGACTTGAAGGGCTGAGCCCCGGTGGCGTAGTGGTTGTGCGCGGGACTGCGGCCCACTGGGATGGAGGTTCAATTCCGGCTCCCAAGAGCAAAGGCTGGGCCTCCTACTCCCACCACCTGAGGGCAGTGATGCCTTAAAAAAAAAAAAAAAAAAAGATAGCCTTGAAGAGCAAAATTACTGTTACCTAAGGCACTTTGAGAACAATGTCGGCTCCAGCTCACAATTTTTCTTCCAGGTATGATCCCAAAACAGATATGTGGACTGCAGTGGCCTCTATGAGCATCAGCAGAGATGCAGTGGGCGTCTGCTTGCTTGGTGATAAACTGTATGCTGTTGGCGGGTACGATGGACAGACTTATCTTAATACTGTGGAGGCTTATGATCCTCAAACAAACGAGTGGGCCCAGGTATGGCATCTTCGGTTTCCATTTTTACACTTAATACAATGGATTGTAGTTTCAATCATTTCAAACAAAGTTACTTTGGTCAAACAGATTGGCTCAATTTTTTCCAATATGGAAATATATGACAAAGTACTCAGAAAGTAATTCCTTAACTAAACATGAAAAGGTGCAAGAAAATTTCAGTATAACATAATTAAAATCCCACATTACCTTGGAAGTACATACAAGTTAATACTCGAGAGACACTATTAGTTAAGCCACCACCATTTTTCGCTGGGAATTGGTTTTGTTTTGTGTGTGTGTGTGTGTGTGTGTGTGTGTGTGTGTGTGTGTGTGTGTGTTTTGTTGTTGTGGGGTTATTTTCGTTTGTTTTTGCAATAAAAGGGTAGGGAGAAAAAGAAAGGGTAGGGAGAGATTCCACTTTTGCTTGAAGAGAGTAAAACTGAAGGACCCCTTCTTGCGAGAAGGTTAGGAAACTGAAAAGAGAAACAGACTTACCACCCTTAGGAAGAAAGAGTTATTCCTCCGAGGATGGAGGAAAAGACGAGAGGGGGGCAGGTAGCTAGGTACAGTAAGTCTGTAAGTGAATACTCACTGAAACTCACTGTCATCACGTCCTTTCCGACTCAGATCACATGGACCCTGTAGGACGGGGTACTGCTGCTTTGGGTTTTGAAGATTGTAGCTCTACAGGAGCAGAAGCCTCTTCTTTTTCCCTTGGAGCATCTGGTGGTTTTGAACTGCTGACCTTGTGGTTAGCCGCCCAATGCATAACGGTGCCACTAGAGGGAGGAAATTTACACTGTGGGACCTTGATCTGCTTCTTAAAGAAGTGAGGTCAGTTCTTTAGGAATAAAGGGTATAAAGGGTAAGACTGAGGGTTTGAGTTAGCACATTTTGGAATACATTCTAAGGGATTTCATTTGGAGACATATGATTATCGACTATCATTCTCCCTCTGTATCAGAAACAGTGGGTACTGGCCACAGGGAACCTAAAGAGATGAGAGAACCTTTCCCTAAGATTTATTCGACTTCATCCCTTTCGCTAGTTATAAGAAAATCCACTGACTAGTTTTTAAGCCTTGATTTTATAGACAATATCTTCTATTGAATCACTATCTAAATTGCAAATCTGTAACCACATAACTATTTTGTGGCCATGCCACACAAAAGGTACACATAAACTTATGGCCCCAAACCCATGCACTACCAGCTTTGAAGGAGACTACAGCAATGCATTTAATAAATTATCCACACTAAACTTTCTAGCTGGTTGTCTTGGCAACATCAACTATTCATGGTGTTAGAGAACCAATATATTAGGGATTTTGAAAAAAAAGCTGCTTAATTGCAAACAAACATTTTGGTTTACATTATGTAGAGACTACTCCACGAATACTGTAAATAGATGTGGTCTTAAAAGATGTGGGTTGTTTATGAAGCTATAACAGAGAACAAAACAGATGGAGAATTCTCGTATACATGCAGTCTCAATCTGTTCTCAAAATTTATCCATTTGTTTGGGAGTGGGCGCTCTCACTGATCAGGGAGTTACTTTGACAACCACATTTTCACTCCCATGTAAACAAAACACTGCTTGCTATTGAGTCGATTCTGACTCACAGAGACCAATCAAACAGTGGAACTGC
Organism: Nesogale talazaci; assembly: GCA_004026705.1. Classification (NCBI taxonomy): domain Eukaryota; kingdom Metazoa; phylum Chordata; class Mammalia; order Afrosoricida; family Tenrecidae; genus Nesogale; species Nesogale talazaci. Next base: position 10,743 of record PVJH01017184.1, on the reverse strand, counting down.
CCCTGTGGCTCTCCAAGGCCGCTAATCTGTACGGGAGTAGGAAGCCTCCTCTCTCTCTGGTGGTTTCAAACTGATGATCTTGGGGTTAGCAACTGAATGCCTAACCCAGGACCACACCAGGACTTCTTAGACACCACATACTTAAGTACAAAGCACACTTTCCTACTTTGTATTAGTAACCTCAATCCCCACCACCAAGTAATAGCATTTAAATTATCTTCAGTCAAATGCAAAGACTCTTACTTCACTCTAAAGTTCTCTTTAAAACCTGTCCTATAGTTCTTTATCGTTTAGTGTCTCTGGGTGATCGTCGGCCTTATATATGAAGCGGGAGAAGCCAGGCCAACAGTAGGACTGGTGCCTGGGGTTTGGGAATACCAGCTCTCTGTGCACAGGTCCAGAATGATGTCAGACTCCTACCAGCTGCTGTGAGAGGATGAACTCTTCTTGAACCTACACACCCTGTTGCTTTTGTTTCAGGTGGCTCCGCTGTGCCTGGGAAGAGCTGGGGCTTGTGTGGTGACTGTCAAACTCTAATTCCCTAAGTGAAGCTGTCCTCCTCTCAGATGAATCTAATGGCTCAGTGGATACCTGTCTGCTGCATTGACTGCTACATTCCTGGACACCGAGTCCCTGGTCGCAGAGTAAAGACGCTAACCCATGGGAAGGAGGGGTAACTACAAGGAAATACACCTGGGCATCCAAGTGAACCAAGACTGCTTCTGGTGGGCTGTGAGCCTCTGTTTTTGACATAAAGTGCGGCCGAAGGCACTCCTCTGAAGCACAGTGGTGACTGGAAGTTGCATTTACTCCTAGCCAAGCATTTTTACTCACAGTATGCGGATTCTTTTATGAAAATGCAAAAACACCAGTTGAAACTTCTAAGGTTGTGCCTCATAACTTTTTTCTCATATATACATTTATCATGCAACACAAGTTGCATTCCATTTTGCTTGTTTCCTTGATTATTTAACCATAAGCACTATTTTAATGACATACTAAAGACTCTACTGCAGGATATTTTCCAAAACAGGTGCATTTTGTGTGTGTGTCCTCTGGTTGTAGATTTTATTTCTAAAATTGGTTCAGTCCCGTAAGTAAAAGAAAAACAGTAAAGGAATAATGACCAAGTGAAAATTTGACACAATCTTTGAAACTATTTAAATATTCATTCCATGTCATGGAGACTTGCCAAGAACTAGATGTTATTCCTAAATTGAGGCGCTGTATTTTACATTATGTTTAAGATATGCAAATATATGTAGAGAAGATAAATGATATATACTGTATAATGTTCTTTCATCTACTTAGCATTAATTATGAGGATTTATTTTCTTTTATAGCTTGAAAAAGACTTTGATGTTACTTTTTACATGGACAGCACTACTTAGACCTCTTTGCATTCTCAAGTCTGCATTTGCCCCCCACCCACCCACCCCCACCCCTAGTTTCTTGTGTTTGTCACAGTGACCCAATGTGCTTGTTTGTACTCAAACTATTTGGGGATTGGGCTTATTGAATGTTGGCAAATAAGTTTAAAATGTTTGTTACCCAAAGTTTTGTACATTTGTAAACTCTAATTACATATGTGAATGTTAATACTCTCAATGAATTATTTATTGTTTGCAAAGTGCATAGGGAAGTAACATTTTGTGATAACCCTGTAAGATAGAAGTCATTAACTTATTACATAAACTGAGTACAAACTAAATGCCCACCTTTTAAAACACAACATTGTGGTTTATGTGTTTTTCAATTTTCTATCAGGGTACCCTTTGTTTTAATTGCTTTCTTTCAACATTAAAACAAAATCAACTTCTTTTGAATGTCCATGAGCTTTTTCTACTTTGGAACCCAAGATACAGAGTTCTTCTAAACTCCAAATACCTCTGCAATTCCTTTTACTTGTACGACCACTAAGAGACTAAATGGTGTTGGTGACTAATATAAAAATATGTGGGGGGCTGAGCCCCGGTGGCGTAGTGGTTGTGCGCGGGACTGCGGCCCACTGGGACGGAGGTTCAATTCCAGCAGTGGGACTGGGCCTCCTACTCCCACCACTGGAGAGCAGTGATGCCCCCCAAAAAAATAAGTAAATAAATAAAAATATGTGGGGCTGAGCCCTGGTGGCATAAGTGGTTGAGTGCGGGACTGCGGCCTGCTGGCTTGGGGGGTTCAAATCCAGCGGCGGCTCTCAGGAGCAGCACTGGGTAGCTCCCACAACCACCAGAGGGCAGTGATGCCCCCCCCCAAAAAATGTGAAATATTAACATATTCAATATATTGATACATTAAGTATTAATAAATTAGAACATCTTTTAAGTCCTCATATTTGTTACATACAAATCTATGAAATAAGTCAATCATTTCTTTTCACATGTTTTTCTGGCTTAGAAGTTAGCAATGGAGTATATTATGGAGTCAGGTGGAAGGGAAAGACAAAAAGTTATTTTAAAAAAGCTAAGCTTTCTAGAGCAATATGTCGTTAGAGCATCATCTCCTAACAGGATGCTTAGCCCTGTTATTGAGTGGACGCACTTGGCCCTGTGCTCACCCCTTCGAACAGTCATCACTCTCTTCCTCCTTGGTCCTCAAGGAAGCTGGAAAACATCATAAAATTCAGGAACTAATTCTCCACTCTGGTGGCCTTCTTTCATTAAGAGGCGTCATCCAAGGGCCACTAACGCCTTTATTTTCAACCCTGATGGTCTCTTCCTTGGAGCATTATAGGCAATAAGGCCTGTTGTTTCAAGTAAAAAAAAAAATCTATTTCTTTTCTAGTGAAGAATATTAGCCAACGCAGTCAACATTCCCCTAGTCAAAGATTTTATAATCTAGAGAAAATAAAGCACTTCCTTGTATCCATTACTCACCATTGCTGTCTTGATTTTTATTTTATTTTTTGGATTTTTTGAGGGGGGACATCACTGCTCTCTGGTGGGAGGGGGAGGCCCAGCCTTGCTTCTGGAGAGCTGCTGCTGGATTTGAACCTTTAAGTCAGTGGGCCACAGTCCCGTACTCAACCACTACGCCACCAGGGCTCAGCCCCTTTTTATTTATTTATTTTATTTGGGGGGTTGTCTTGATTTTTAATAGCAACTGCCTACTGAGAAGGACCCCCCAGTATGCATTGGGCTACAATCGACAAAGTTGATTGTTCAAAACCAGCAGCCACTCCAACAAAAGGCAACATTCTCAATCTGATACAGGCATTCATGAAACACTCACAGCTCATGTCATGCTTCGTGATGAAAGATTGAAAGTTTTCCCCATTCTATCAGGAAAAAAACAAGTGTGATTTCCTTTTACCAGTGCTGTTCAACATTGTGCTGGCAATTCTAGTCTTGTCAGAGAAGGTAGGCAACAAATAGTGGAAGGGAAAAGTACTCCAGTTGGAAAGGAAGAAACAAAATTATATCTATTTGCACATAACATGATTCAATACATAGAAAATTCTAAAGACGCAAAAATATTGGTATGCAGCTACTAGGGGCAGTCAAGTCATTTGTGACTTATAGTGACCCTATGTTCAACAGAACTACACCCTGCCTAATCCATTGTTAGATCACGGCCTATTGTTTTAGCTACCGTACCACTCCACTTTACCGAGTGTGTTAGGCCAAGTTGACTAGAGAAACAAATCCAGGGACACTTGTATAAGAAAGAGCTTTATATCAAAGAGTAATTGCATATTAAGAAAATATCCCAGCCTAGTTCAGATCAAGTCCATAAATCCTTCAGACCCAAGAAGCCATGTGCAATAATGCAGGAAGATCACAGGTCAGTGGGGGCAAAGTTTTGTGCATTCAATGGCAGTGGAAACATCTCAGCACTGGCATAGGCCTCCATGTGGCTCCTCCAGCTCTCCTAATGTTGGTTCTAGGAAAGTGAAGCACAGAAAAAGGAAGTTCCCAGAATCTTGATGAGAAGGCCACACCCAGAACTAGTCATCACCAGGCTGTGACCTGATTGACAGGCTAGATTCCACCCCTACACTTATTTATCAAGCTGACATGAGATTATGTAACTACCACACCATGCATGATATCTTTTCCAGGAACTGGTCCAAAGCATGTGAGAGAAAGCCCTCACAAAGAAACATTCTAGCTATACTTCTTCCAAAGATTTGTGAGTTCTTACTAGAAGTCCACAGTACTTTCAATATTATTTGCCAGCACCATAATTCAATTGCATCCCTTAATCCTTTGTTGTCCTTATTTGATGTCCGTGTTTCGCATGCAAATGAGAAGACTGACAATACCACTGTTTGGATCAGAGGCACCTTAATTCTCAAAGTGACACTCACGCGTTCCAGCACTCTGAAGAGGTCTTGTGCAGAAGATTTAGCTGGAGTATTGAGTCGTCTGATCTCTTGACGAGTGCATCCATGAGTATTGATTATGGATCCAAACAAGGCAAAATCCTTGACAACTTCAATCTTCTCTGCATTTATCATGATGATACCTGTGGGTTTAATTGTCTATGTTTTGTTTTCTTTTAAATTGTTATTCACGATAATGCCTGACCTTCATCAGCAAGTGCCTCAAGTTTTCATTTTCAGCAAGTAAGGTTATGTCACCTGCGTATTGAAGGTTGTTAATAAACCTTTCTTAACCTTGATGCCACATTCTTCATACGATTCAGCTTCCCAGATTACTTGTTGAACACATAGATTTGATACAAATGGTGAGGTAAATTCAGCCCTGACATACCTTTCCTGATTTTAAACTAAACAATATTATTCCCTTGTTCTGTTCCCACAACTGCCTCTTGATCCATGTACCGGTTTCTCGTAAGCATATGAAGTATCCTGGAATTCCCATTCCCCTCAAGTTACCTTTTGGTTACTGTGATCCACACAGTCAAATGCCTTGACATAGTAAATAAAGCACAAGTAATCATCTGGTTTCTGCTTTCAGCAAGAACCATCTGATGCCAGCAATTATATCCCTTGTTTCACTCCCTCTTCTGAATCTGACCTGAATTTCTAGCAACTCCCTATCAGTGTCCTGCTGCAACCATTCCTGAATGAACTTGAGCAAAATTTTACTTGCACGTGATATCAATGATCTTGTTCTATAATTTGAACATTCTGTTGGGCTACCTTCTTTGGAATGGGTATAAATAAGGATCTCTTCTAGTCGATCAGCCTGGTAGCTGTCTTCCACATTTCTTGGCATAGGTGAGTGAGTACTTCCAGCACTTCATAGCTTGTTGAAACATTTCTATTGGTATTATCTATTCCCGGAGTCTGCGTCAGGCTAATTAGTTCAGTGCAGCTAAGATTGTCTCCCTCAGGACCACTGATCATATACTAGCTCTTGAAACGATTAAATGTCGACTAGTTCTTTTTGTTGCAATGTGCATTCTTTCGATCTTTTTTGATGCATCCCTCATCATTCAATATTCCCCCCATAAATTCTTTGAATATTGCAACTCAAGGCTTGCATTTTTTTTCTTTAATTCTTTCTGTTTAAGATATGCTGAGTATGTCTTTGCCTTTTTAATTTTCTAACTCTGGGTCTTTGCATTTTTTTTTTTATAATACTTTGTCTTTTTGAGCTACCCTTTGAATTTTTCTGTTCAGCTCTTAGCTACTTTATGCTGAAGAGTAAGTTTCAAAGTCTCTTTTGACATCACTTGGATCTTTTTTTCTTTGCTGTCTTAATGACCTTTTAATTCTTCATGTGTGATGTTCTTCTTATCCCACAGTTCATCAGCTCTTCTGTCAATTATTGTTCATTACCTCAAATCTCTTCTTCAGATGTTCTCAAAATTCAAATGGGATCTACTCAAGGTCATATTTGTGCCTTCATGAACTTGTTTTAATCTTCTTCCGCGTCAATCTGAACTTCAATATGCAATTGATGTTCTGTCCCACAGTTGGGCCCTGGCCTTGTTTCATCTGCTGATACTGAGCTTCTTCATCATCTCACCCTGTAGATGTTATCAATTCTACTTCTGTATATTCCATCTAGAGAAATCCACTAGAACAGTTGCCATTTCTGTTGTTGAAAAAGGTAGTTGTGATGAGGAAATCTTTGATCTTGTACATTCTGTCATGCAATCTCTAGCTTTAATGTCAACTTTTTGTTTTCGTCATCAGTTTTCCAATTCCTTCCCTTCCTCTTTGTGCCCCACTTTCACATTTCAATCTCCCATAATAATCAATGCCTCCTGGTTGCATATTTGATTAATTTCAAACTGAAAGAGTTGGTAGAAGTCTCCAATTTCTTCATCGCTGGCTTTCATGGTTAGTACATAAATTTGAATAATACCGTATATACTCCAATGACCTAAATATCAGCTGAGGAACCTAATTGTACCACAAAACTACATTAAAAATGTGCTGAAAAACCCAGCTTATTCTGGAGTACATGTGGTAATTGTATTGACTGATTTGCTTGAATGATGATAGATATAATCCTATCACAGACAGCATTGCACTTCAAAATAGATCTCAAATAGCCTTTCTAGGAATGTGATGCCATTCTTTTCAAAGTTGTCATTCTCCATAATAATAATAAACCATGACATCTGATCTGAAATGAACAATACCAGTCCATTTCAGCTCACTAATACCTAGAATATCCAGTATATATTGAATTTCATTTTTGATGATTTCCAATTTTCCTCAATTTTTACATTCCAAGTTCCAATTGTTAAAGGTGTTTGCAGCTGACCGTTCTCATTTTGAGTTGTGCCTCATCCACTAATGAAGTCTGGACGACCTGTCCATCATGTCATTACAGTAGACTAGTTTGAGAAGACAGCTCTTCTTCACTTATATCTTGAGTGTTTTCCAACCAGAGGGTCTCATTTTCTGACACTGTCTCTGACTTTATTTTACTGCTATTAATAATGCTTTCAGTGTCTAATTCCTCAGACGAGGACAACCTATTCCTTTTTCATAGTCTAGTCTTAGTCTGGAAGCTCTGCTGAACTTTGTTCACATTGGGTGATGTGCCGTTATTTGAAATGCCAGTGACATAGCTTTCAGTGCCTTAGCAACACACAGGCCACCACAGTACAATAATTCAATCAAGTGGCAAGACATAACACACCAAAATCAGTGTATGCAGATGTCCATCTACTAGTAAAAAAATAATCTGAGAAGAAAAGTAAGAGATCAATTACATTTAAATAGCATCATAAAGTATGAAATACTTAGGAATAAATTTGACCAAAGTGGTATGAGATGTAGACACTGAAAACAATAAAATATTGCCAAAAGAAAGAAAGAACCAGAATAGTAGAAACGCATCCATAATTCATGGGTCATACTTCTTGGTGTTAGGTACTGTCATATTGTTTTCTGTCATAGCAGCCGTGTGCATAACAGAAAAACCACCTGCCCCACCCTGCCCTGAGAATCATGATGCTTGAGCCCACTTTTGTAGCCATTATATCCACTCATCTTCTTTATCTCCAGAGTCGCCAGTGGGTTTGAACTGCCTTTTGGTTCAACCAAAAGCACTTCACCATTGCTCCACCAGGGTTCTTCTAAGGACATTCCAGATTGTTGTTTAAATGCCATAACAATAAACAATCTATGCACATCAATACAAATAGAATTCAGTATATTGACTCCCCCCCCCCCCAAAGTTTAATTTGCTAATAAATGAAAAATGTGAGAAACAGTGACATACAGGAAAGTCCTCCCCAGTACCTAGTAGACAGTGTGCACTCCCCACACGTCTGCAAGTGAAGCAAGTACTTCTCCATAAATTATCGCTAATATTCTAAGTTGTTGACTATGTTTTAATCCTTGCCAAACCACAAACCAAACTCGTGACCAGCAAGTCATTCCCAACTGACAATCCTACGGGACAAAGTTGGATTGCTCCTGGGGATTCCAAGGCTATCCTCATCACAGGCACAGACAGTCTCCTCTTTCCGCCTCTGAGTGACTGGTGGGTTTGAACCGCTGTCCTTGTCATCAGCAGCCCAAGGTATAAACCACTGTGCCACCAGAGCTCCTTCACCCCCGTTGTTAGGTCCTGTCGAGTTGGTTTCAAATCCTAGCCACTCTATACACCAGAACAATACTATACTGCTGGGTCTTAGCCCTCCTCAAAAGGGCTGATTCGGGCTGAGCCCCGGTGGCGTAAGTGGTTGAGTGCGGGACTGCTGTCCGCGGGCTTGCCGCTTCAAATCCAGCGGCGGCTCTCAGGAGCAGGGCTGAGTAGCTCCCACGACCACCAGAGGGCAGTGATGCCCCCCCCCCAAAAAAGGGTCGTTTCAGCCTATTCTTGCAGCCACCATGCCCCTCTAGCACCTTGAAAGCCTTCCTCTGTTTCCCCGCCGTCTTACTTTAGCAAGCATATGTCCTTCAGGGACTAGGCTGTCCACTTCTGAGAAATTACCCCTTGAAAACCTTATGAATAGCAGTGGAACCTTGCCAGATACTGAAAACCTTAATCTAGGAACAATAAGTTGGTAATTAAGTGTATTGGGATTGTATTATAAATTCTCACGGAACATTTCATTCTATTAATTTTATGTTTCAATCAGAATAAGAAAAGCAAATAGGGAAAATTTAAAGCCATCTGGGTTCCAAGTACCTTCTGTAAATTTAAAAGAACACACCAGTCTCCCTCCAGTGTTTCCATCCTCAGTCCTAAGAGCTCAGAAAGGATGGTATTTATTTCACATCTTCTCTTGGACTGATAGCTTGTGAATCTCATGTATTATGTTGCTGCCATACAGCATTGGACTAAGGCCACCCCAAATCAACAGACACTCGACCAAAATTATAAGCAAACTTGGCTGAGAATTTCTATCTTCGCATCTCTTGAAGAGCTCTAGAAAGTTTATTCAAATGGTCAGACAAAACATATTCATGGGCATAAATTCAAAACTATATGTATAAAGGAGGAATGGGTTTGAAGGAAGCCTGAGGCTGAGTATTGCACCTGGTGACTTTAAAGTACTGACAGAGCCTCGCTTCATTTCTTCAGTGACTATGATTGAGAAGCTACCGTGTGCCAGGTCCCGTTCTCTGCCCCCAGGAAGTCCACAGGGAAGCAAGCAGACCGCTCCTTCAAAGGGATGGAGGAGCTGACATGCCAAGGGTTTTCCTACCTTCCTGTTCCCACAGGTCGGAAGGGAAGAGCAGGTAGATGGAATATATGGGAGCCTGTCTGCAGATTGTGTTTTGTTGGCAGTCATTGCAACCATCTGTCGTTTTCGGAGGCCTGTGCAGATGAAAGGGGTTGAATGGCACGAACCTCCTCATTTTCCAACCCAGGCACATGCCTGCTCCCCACGTCCTTCTCCCTCTCCATCCCAGCCCCCCTCCAATATGTGAGCAAGGAAATTTCAGGGATTCTTTTATGTTCTATGATACTGTAAATACATACTCCTGTGCCTCTAAGGTGATTTACTCCAAGACGAGGTCTATGCCCTATTTATATTCAACGTGCCATTAATGAGAGTCCCTTAGTGACGACAGAGCCCGGGTGGGTGGCACTATGCCGAGTGATGCAGGGGATACAAGCTATCTTACGGAACTAGCATTCTTTCTCTTCCTTCGTTTTCCGTTCTATCTCTGTGTAAGGCTTTAATCTCCTTACTATGTTGCCAGATGCCCTATGGATCAGAGTTTCTGAAATGCGGCAAGGAGTTCTCCATCGGATCGCTGCACTCCCCGGTCGTCTGCAGCTCAGCTGCTGAGTTCCTAACACAGGCCGCTAAGTAGGTCAGCTTTTTCCACAGTTTTAATCCAGCCTTTTCTTTCTCTGACATTCTCACAGCCCAGCTGTTCCTGTGCTTCCGCTGAGACGGCTCTATGAGACTGTCGGGGGGCTTCTTCCCTCCCATACACATTCAACACTGATGTCGCCTTTGAACTGTTCATGGTAGCCCATATTATCCCACAGTCTTGATTTCTAAAGCTGAACAACTCTAAAGAAAATGGGTATCTTAATTACTCTCATTCCCCTTCCAAGGAGAATGTTTTTTACTGTCATAAGATGTGACGATAGGCCTATCTGAGTAGAATTTCATGTAAAAATATAAATTAAACTAGATGACTAGTTTTTAAATACAGTGTAATCATGATAACGTGAATTCCTTGAATATGCCATTAATTACAGCTACAATTGAATAGCCATTGAATCATCATTGGCTGTCCAACCTATATTAATTATTTAGCCATTATCCTAAGATACATACATATATTTTAAATAATCAAAACTCACCATTATTTTAACACAAGATTCATTCTGAGCAGTTGTTCTATGTGTGTGTAGGTAGACCATTTTGATTTCAGAAAGAGAAAATGGTCAGAAGACACTAGGTACAAAGAGGGCTACAAAGAGAAGAGGCAGATGAAATATCAAAGATCAGTCATTGATTGGCAATGACTTACTGAACCCTGCGGGGTTAGGCAGGGTTTTCTAGAGAAGCAAAAGCAGTAAGATCTATATGTGGCTATTTGGGGAGAAGTTGATAGCAAGAAAAGGACTCTCACAGTTGGAGAGGTGGGCAAATTCCAAGTCTTTACGTCAGCTGTCGGTCACAAAAGGACAAATATTATATGAGTCTACTACTACAGCAACAAACACTGCGAAGGCAGGCTTCTGCTCTCAGGTCACATAATCTTCAAATTCACTCTCTGTGTTAGGCCGGGTTGACTAGAGACACAAATTCATTAGCACATATGTGTAAGAGAGAGATCCTATCAAGAACTAATTACATCGGGCTGAGCCCCGGTGGCGTAGTGGTTGTGTGCGGGACTGC
>PVJH01017183.1:0-48464 GCA_004026705.1 Nesogale talazaci | reverse complement strand
AATAATGAGAACAATAAAGAAAAAGATGTTCTAGAATAGAATGAGGTGATGACTGCACAACTCTTCTTGATATGATTGAATTATTGCATTTTGTGACATGTGGATAAATTGCTAATAAAACTTTTTTTAAAAGAGCAAAGATTGTTGGAGGCTGAGGCAGATGATTGCAAGGCAAGCAGATAATATGGGAGGTGGCACTGTAATTGTGTCCCTAGGTTCTTCCATCATTATATCAAGCCAGGGGTGTGGAACATGATAAGACCAATGGTTCCATGAGCATGCTGCACTTCATTAAAGATCAAAGGCTACATCGACCCTTCAGTATGGATTAAACTTCAGTATAAAGAAAACAAAAATCCTCTGTACTGGACCAGTATGGCACAGTTAACAAGTTGATCTCACTCAAATTCAATTTCTTCAAAAGTTACCATAGACCTCACAGGTCTGGATGATGATGATGAAGGAAGATGATATTTGAAAAAGTTCTATCAACTTAAGCATCATCCTTTATTTAATTCCTCAATTATATGCTTGACATATCTGAATATGCTGAATATCTCTTATACAAGATAAAATAAAATGCATATATAATGTACACAAAGCAAGCCAGAGCAGTTAAGCAAATATGGATCACACACGCCCCATCAATCCTCATAGGATTTCCAAGGCCATAAATCTTTTACAGAGCACATTGCTAAAACTTTCTCAAATTGCCAACCTTTTGGGTAGCAGTTGAGCAATTTAGCTACTGAAACACGGCTCCTTTATACACGTGTGCACATTCTCAGCATCTTGTGGTGTACTTGTATCTGTATCATATTGTTTTCTCATTTGATTTTGGACTCTTCATTCATTACCTTGAGTCACCTGAGGAAATGAATATTTCATAAGTTTCCTCATTCTGGGTAAAAAATAATAATGGACACCATATATCACAATACCACATATCAGGAATTGCTCTTTGCTTTACCTGTATCCACATTTGATCTTCACAGCCGTCTTTGCAATGGATACTAGTATCATCTTCGTTTTAGAGATCAGGAAATGGAGACATAGAACATGAAGTAGCTAGCCTTTTCTGTCCCCTTTGAAGGTTGCTGTGGTACTGGAAGAGGCTCACACAGAAGGGTAAAGCAAATCTCCATAAAACCCAAAGATGAGATCAGTAGAACTCTTCTTTGGATCCTGTCTGCGGTCACAACTGAAAAGAAGAAGTAACAATTTTATTTTCTAAGTGGTATGTTTTTGTATAAATCCTCAAAGTCTGGCTGCAGGATTTGGATTCTTAATCATTATTTTCTTTTTCTCATGATATTGGTTTAATAATGATTCCAACAGAATTATAGCACATATTGCATATGCTATATATGCATAAGTATAAGCCGACTGGAATATCTGCTGAGGCACCTAATTTTACCATAAAAATTGCATTTAAAATGTGCTGAAAAACTCTGCTTATACAGGAGTATATATGGTATTTCTTCATTTGTGATCAATTTGTCTAGTTTCTTTGTGCTTTGCATTTATATCAGTTCCATATTAATTATAAAGCAATTCTAAGATAAATATTATAAACAAGATAATTATGTATATTGTAGTTGTTAGTTGCTTCATAAAGTATAACTATTACAGAATGAAATTCAATGACATGAAAAAAATTGATGAAGAGAAAGTAGAGCAAAACAAGATTTTAAGTTAAATTTATTCTTAACTAATGTATAAGCTGAAATGTTCATAATATTTCTATCAAAGGGTGAGGGAATATGATCTTAAATATCTTTTGTAACTGTGATTATTTTTACAATAAATGTTCTCATTTACTAACAAAGCAGCTATTAAAGTAGTCAGATGCATAACATATCTCTTAAACTCTACAGTCTCTTATCTCTCAAGAAATACTAATTTATTTGTGTGCATATTTGAACCCCAAAGGATTTTGGTGGAGAGGACTGGGGGGCATCACTGCCTCTGGTGGTTGAGGGAGCTACCCAGTGCCGCTCCTAGAGAGCCACCGCTGGATTTGAACCGCCAAGCCCACAGGCTGTTGTCCCTCACTCAACCACTTATGCCACCAGGGCTCAGCCCCTGCCCCCTAAGGATTTTTTAACAGCTTCAAAACTTATAGTATCTCTTTCTTAGGGTGTTACCTAAATAATATATCTCCTTGGTGAACCTAGAGATAATTATATACTTCATTATCTTTAATAGAAAGCATTACTTAATAGTCTGCCATTTATTCACTGAGTGAGTTTGTGTTCACCTCTGAATTTGTTACCACTCTAAACATAAGGATATATGAACATGTAATATCTACACTCTTAAGAATGGAGAACAAAATAAACAAAACTGCATTATAAAAAACATATATCGTTATTAAGATAGCAGATGGACACTGGACCTCTCTCTATTCAAGTACTCCCTCAAAGCAAGAATATTTCTTCTAATAACCTTACATTCTGTTATGCTCACCTTCCTGACATGATCACTGAAGACAAAATAGGTACATTAACAAATGTGGTGAAGAAAGTTGATGTTACCTGGCTATCAAAAGATATAGATGAAAGATAGGTGAGAGATAGATAGATAGATAGATAGATGATAGATAGATAGATAGATAGATAGATAGATAGATAGATAGATAGATAGATATATCATCTGAAGTCTTAAAGTTTGAAGATCAACAAGCAGCCATTTAGCTGAGAAGCAACAAAGTCCACATGGAGGAAGCACATCAGATTATGTGATCATGAGATGTCGGTGGGATCAGGTATCAGACATTAAAGACCCAGAACAAAAAAAAATCATATCAATGTAAATCGGGGAGAGTGGAGAGTAGAGACCCAAAGCCCATCTGTAGACAATTGGACATCCCCTTACAGAAGGATCACAAAGAAGAGAGGAGCCAGTCAAGGTGAAACATACAATTTCCTCTAGTTCTTTAGTGCTTCCTCTCCCCCACCCCCACTATCATGACCCAAATTCTTCCTTACAAATCTGGCTAGACCAGAACATGTACACAGGTAAATATAAGACCTGGAAACACAGGGAATTCAGGATATATAAGCGCCTCGGGACCAATCATGAAAGTAGTGATACCAGAAGTGGAAGAAGAAAGGAAAAACCAATCACAATGATGAATATTTACCCCCTTTCCCAGGGGAAAGGATCACAGAAAAGTAGTGAAGGGGGACATCTGTCAGTTTAAGACATGGAAAAAAATTATATATTATCAAGGGTTCATGAGGGAAAGCATATGGTAGAGGGGATAAATGAGCTGATACCAAGGGCTCAAGTGACAAGAAAATCTCTTGAAAATGATGATGGCAACATATGTACAAATGTGCTTGGTAAGATGTGTGTATGTATAAATTGGGATAAGAGCTGGATGAGCCCCAATAAAATTATTTTTAAAAAACAGTTATGTCCATTTGAATCTCGGTCACGGTGGCCCCATGTGTGTCTGAGTAGAGCTGTGGGTCATAGGGTTTTCAACTGCTGTTGTTATTTTTAAGTAGATCCTCTGGCCTTTCCTACCACGGGATTGTCTTAAACCACCAAACTTCGACTGTTATAATGACAAATCCTAATTTTCAGTATGTATCATGAGAAAATACATGTTGGACAAGTCATCCTGAGTTTTAGCAGATAACTACAGCTGAACACGGAATGAGATTAACTGGAGTTTTCCGTAAGATCCTGCAGGAATGCACAGAAGGGCAGACACACAAAGGGGAGTAAAAGAGCCCTTAATGTTTAAATCCATCAATCAAATACTATAATACTTACCTGAGACAATATGACTGAATTATTATATTTTGTCTGCCACTTCTAATTACAATTGATTATCGAATATGTACACATTTCAGGAATTATTTATAGATTGTGAATAAATTCTATAAAGTATAAAATTCTATGTCCTGGTGACATAGTAGATTATGAGTTGAGCTGCTAACCACAAGGTCAACAATTCAAAACTACTACAATGCTGTCGGAGGAAATTGAGGCTTTCTGCTCCCACAAGCAATTACAGGCTCAGAAAACTGCAAGGGCAGTTCCACTCTGCCCTACAGGGTCGTTATAAGTCACACTGGCTTAGATGGCAATAAGTATGAGGTTTTGAATTGTATTGACCCTTGGCTTTGGAAATTCATGCTGCTAGTTATAGAACCCATCTAATCTCATTGGAAATAGCATGTGTTCAGAATAGAACTGCCACAGAGTCTACTTAAGGGATGACTTTCGGTTGATGGGGCCTGGTTATTAAAAGATGTGGAATCTGGCGTCTTAAAGGCTTGGAATTAAACAAGCGTCCATCTAGGAGGAAATAAACAAAGCCCTTATGAAAGAAGTACACCAGCTTGTGTGATCATGAGTTGTCAATGGGATTAGGTATCAGAAGTTCAAAAACTAGCCATAAAATTGATGTGACGGAGAATGGACAAAGTAGGGACCCAAAACACACATGTAGGATAATTGGACAATCCCTCAGACAAGGATCACACAAAGGGATGTTATATCTAGGGTGTGGTAAAGCACTGTTGAAATACATAACTATTCTCTTGTTCTCTAATATTTCGTCCCCATACCATTATGGTCTTAGTACCTCACTGATCTTGTTAGACCTGCATCAGCCCACTTGTATGTTAATTATGCAAATCATTTGATGTGTGAAAGCTAAGATAGATAACCTTTCAAAAATAGTAATAGGAGTAATGATTCCCTGAGGGTACAGGAAGAGGGAGGGGGGAAGTGGGCGAGAGGGGAACTGATAGCAATGATGACTAAAACCTCATGTGAGAGCAAAGAACAACATAATTGCAGGTTAACAGATACATTGGATGATGCAAAATATGGCAAAAATAATAACAGAATATTATAGTAAGCATTCCTAGGGATAGGACAGGGTAGTGAAAGGATAAAGGTGAGCTGATATTAAGGAATTCAAGAAGAAAGAAAAGGTTTCAGAACTAGTGGTGGCAGCAAGGGTTCAATTATGTTTGATCAAATTGAATTGGGAATTTTACCAATGTCTATAAGAGTTTCCAATAAAAATATTAAACTAAATAAATAAAGTATGAGTTGCAAAAAGTAAGGCCTCAAGCTTGTACTATATAGACATTTCTGAGAAAGAGTGTTAAACCACCAAATTTCAGTTAATAAGTGACTTCACAATTCAAGATAGGTCTTTTAACAAGTAATAATACTTATAATTATATTAATAATAGTAGGTGAATATATGAACCAAGTACGTTATCTTACATGATTCTTTTTTATTAGTCAAAGATCATTTTATAGGGGCTTCTTACACTCTTACAACAATTCATAGGGGCTGAGCCCCTGTGGCATAGTGGTTGAGTGTGGGACTGGCTTAATGGTTCAAATCCAGCAACACCTCTCCAGTAGCAAGGCTGGGCCTTCCCACTCCCACTAGAGGGCAGTGATACAAAAAAAAACAAAAAATAAATAACAATTCATAAATCAATTGCATCAAGTATATTTATATATATGTTGCCATCTCTCTTTTCTAGACATTTACTTTCCATTAAGCCCTTGGTATTTTCCCCTCCCTGCCCCCACCTTATCGACCTCTTAATAAATTATAAATTATTATTATGTTCATATCTTACACCAACCGCTGTCTCCCTTCCCCATGGATCCTGTTGTTTGCCCTGCTGGAGAGTGCTGGTTATGTGCTGATCACTGCGATGATTTTCCCCTTCTTCCCCTCTTCTGCCCACCCTCCCACTATTCCTTTCTGGTATCACTATTCCCATTCCTGTTCCTCGATTCCACGTCTCTTTCCTGTACCTGTGTACATGCTCCTCTATAAAGGGAGAGGCAGCACTGGGGTCATGATAGTGAGGGTTGAGGAAGCCTCAAGGAACGGAAGGAAATTCTGTTTCATCAGTGCTTTACTGTACGTTGGTTGACTCAGCCCTTCCATATGACCCTTCTGTGAAAGGGTATTCCCATTGTCTACAGATTGGATTTAGGTCTCTGTTCCGACCCTCCTCATTCTCAACAATATGATTTCAGGTTTGTGGGGTTGTTGGTTTATGTATTATGGATGTTCTGATGCTTTTATCTGGTCCAACAGCATCTCGTATCGCACCAGCTGGTGTGCTCCTTCCAGGTGGACTTGTTGTCTTTCTGCTAGATGAATGCTTGTTTAATTTCAAGCCTTTAAGATCCTAGATGCTACATCTTTTAATAGCCAGGCACCATCTGCTTTCTTCACCACTTTTGCTTATGCACTTATTTTATTTTCAACAATTATGCCAGGAGGGTGAGCATTGTCTTACATAATTCTTGAGTGCTCTTTGTCCTCAATGGATATGCCCACACTTTCCTTCAAGTTTATAGTTATTAGACTTTCAATTGCTTCATTTCCAACTGGCCAATAGCTTATTTGGTCTTTACATCCTGATGGTTTAACTACATTTGAATTATTATTGTCTGAAGAAACTATCCATCTATAATTGTTATTCTTGCTCCACTATCTAAAATGCATTTTACTTTGTTACATTTTTTAAAATAATATTCTTAAATCTAATCAAATTATATTTGGTGTCACATTTTGCATTATCTCATATTATTAGACTTCTTAATTGAGTACTGTAGAATTCATACATTTTGGTGACATATATTATATCCTGTAAATTTGATGCTGTTAAACAATTCTTTTTTTGTATTTCCTAGAATTGTAAACACTTAATATTTCTTTTTTTTTTTCCTTTAGCAGTTCTTCTCTTTTGTATGATTACTTGGTAAGTCTTTTTAAAAGTTGGAGAGAGGAAGTGGGTCTTTTGCTAATTGATCTATCGATTCTTCAGGAGTAGAGGATATGAGTGTGCACCTCTTCATATCCACCTCTGGATTTATCTCTTTCCATCCCTGTCTCTCTTCTTGCATTCTTTTTTCACCTCACATGTTTTCATCCTCTCTTTTGTCTTAAGTCCTATCTATGTATGACTAATACTTTTGTTTTACAAGTTTTAACATATAAAGGGACGTTTTTGGCAATGTGTTTCTATATTCTGAAATCCTATAACCACTTTTAAACATAGTTTTAATTTGAAATTAGGGATTGTAATTTTCTCCAGCGTTTTAAAATAAAATAAAGGTATAAAGCATGTAATAAATGAAAAGGTAAATATTTCTTTTTCATAAGACTATTTATGTATCTCTTTTCTTACTGCTCACAATCCTATGAGAATTCTCTTGGCCTAATGACCTCAATTTGAGAATCCCAGAACTCTAATTCATTGCTGGATCTCAACCTTCTTTCATAGCTACTTATTTGTCAAGTTGTGTCTCTAATCATATTATATACTTTCTTATCCTTGGAAGATGATGCTGGAATTCATGCAGGTAATGCTCACACAAAAGGGAAAATTTAGCTTGAGAAAATTCTTTGACTCCTTGATCATGATATCATCTGAGGTTTTTAATAGATAAAGCAGGTGGTAGAAGTAGAGGGTAAAAAAAGGTGTACTGGTTTGTGAACTATAATCTATCAGAAGATGAGTTCTTCTCTCAGGTTCCCATGCAACCAGCGAGACAGGTGTGACCAATAAGCAGAAATTGTACAGGAAAAAAGAGTTGAGATAATTGTATGAAAAAGACATGAGAGCGATTAAATTTCATTTTTATTAGGAACTAGAATTAAGAATCAAGATGTGGTGCTCACTTCAGCAGCACATAAACTATAATTAAACAATACAGAGAATTAAGATGTGAAATAAAGATAATGACCATACTCTTACAATTATTGCATCTGTTTTTAAAATCTTTTATCCATCTTATATATTAGCTCATTTGGTTTTGATTGCTTTATTACCTGTTTATAAGCTAGGCAATAAGTATCAATAAGATCTGTAGCCACTAAGCATGTCTACTTCTTTTGTGATGTTTCATTCTGCTCATGACATCAAATAAATATGCTACTCTAAAATTCTAAGTATTATGTTTCTTTGCATTTCTGAATGGTGTCACAAAAAATTATCTGCTGGTTTCCCCAACCTTCCAAGCTAATAATATCCAATATTTTGAAAACGCTTAGGCACCTTTTTATTCTTCATTTAACTGTTTATAGATTTTTTTATCCCACAAATTTTCTACATCTATCATATTAAGTTACTTGCCCCTTTTTTCAAAACTTCTGCATGAAATTATTAAAATTGTCTTTTCTAATCTTACTATCTCCACTTTGTTACTATTCATTACCTGCATACAATCTTGATTATCTCTCTACTATTTTATCAAAGTTTCTCTCTATTGCCATGAAAAATGTCTCACAACCAAATGTCTTCTTAAACTTTGCCTTTTTAAATCACTCTTCAGTATGTGAAAGTGACTGTCACCTATTACTTTTTTTACTTTTCTCACTTTTCCCACTTGATATGCTTTGAAATGGGCCTCTTTAATGACAAGTAATAGGTAAAAAATATATATTGAAGGGTATTTAATAATGGTGATGATTAACCAAAAAGCAAACTCGTGGCTATTGAGTCCATTTCTACTGATAGGATTTCCAAGTCAATAAATCCTCGGGGACTCAGACTGCCACATCTTGCTTCCACAAAGTCTGCTGGTAGGTTTGAGGGACCACTCAATTGGTTAGGAACCAAGTCAAGGATTTGTTCTTATTCTTTTTTTTTGGCCATGTATACATAGCTCCTCTTTTAACAGTCTTTGATACCATTATATGTTGTTCTATTAGCAAATATTACTTTTTAATGACTTCAAGTTTTGAATGGCTGCCGCATTTTCAAATCCAGTACTGATTTTCATGCTTGCTATTTATCATTACTTCTTTATCAATAAATGGCTTCCTAACTTCATTAATTATCTTGCTAGCATCAGCAGCTTTGTATTTGTAGTTCTTTTCCATTTCAGCCATTGGCTCTCTCCCCAAATCTGTATTAATAATATGGGTTTCAGTCTTGGTCCTGCCAGCAATAGCTATGAAATCTCAGCTGAATCATATACATCCTTGCGTCAAATGGGTGTAGAATGGAATAGTCTTCTTTAAAAAATTCAATTATTGTTTTAAGTCTTGGTGAGAACTTTTTTAGATTGTGGGAGAAATAACCATAGTTACATGATAGAGTATAGATAAAACTGAATTTTAAAGAAAAAAAAGAATATGTGAGTTTCAGCTCGTATTTAATTAGATCAGTGTTTTTGGAAAAGTTGCTAGTTTCTTGAGTGTGAGGTTCCTCACCAAAAAAAATGGAAATCATTCTGCTGTCTGATATATCCTTCCTAAAAATTAATTATTAATATCAATGATATGAAAGTATTTTTGTAAATACCCAAAGGTCTATAGTTCCAGGTCTAAAATTCCATCACCAAGTATTTCAGACACATTTATGTAGTAAAATAATACCTCATTTTTTCTATGCATTAAGGAAGAGCATGAACGATAACTCTCAAATTATGAAATCTGGGGAATAGAAATTGTATAAAAGTGAGTCTGCTATGCTAATTTTTAAAAATCTCTCTGCGTGCCTCTCCCTTTATATACTTTTGTTTGCTTGCCTGTTTGATAATTTCAAAGACTTTGTGAAGTTAAAACAAAGGCCAATATAAACCTTGAAGTGAGATTTCCCTAGTAATCAGCTAGAAATATATGGCAAAAATAGCAAGCCTCCTCTTGTGATTGAGTATTATTGAGTTATTACTGTTTTAAATGTGGGAACTTTGTGCATGCTGGTCTTAATGGGAAAGTAGACTTGAAAAAAGGTTGACTTGAAACACCGGAACTGTGGAATATGATGGAGTGTTACCAATGAAGCAAGAAATCTTCACTATCTCATATGAAACAGTGCTTATCACCTTTAAACTTATAACTTCTGGAATTTCAAACTGATCATGGGGAAAAAAGAATCAAAAAATAAGGAAGTTTTTCTAGGAACTGTTATTATGCCCTTTCATATATTTAAGGAAATAGGAGCTATTTTAGAAGATACCAGTTGAAGAATAGTAATTAATGGCAGAAGATTTGCTCCACATAAGGTTCCAAGGTATTCTCACCTGTCAGAATGTCTTGTTAGCCTGTTGAACTTCTCACTTTACTGAACCTCTTCTAATTTTCAGAGTTTATACTAAACACTGTCTTCTCTGGAAAGCTGCCTTCAAATTTCCCAACAGACTCTTGTCCTTGCAAACAAAAAACTTCTGGAACTTCTACTACTTATTGTGAAGAAAAAGGTTTCCTTCCGAATTAAATTTTACATTTCCTGACTTGCAGACGTGAGAGAGGAGATGAACAAGAGTTAGTGAGGAAGAATTTTGTAAAGGAAATGAGATTTTTCTTAACCACTGAAAGATCGTTAGGATAGGAAATGTTCCTTAGCACACTGTCCAATATGTAACTAATAGCTAGGGGTGGCTAATGAGCACTGCAAGTGTGACGAGTATGAGGGAAGATGTTTACTTTTAATTGGTTACCATATGTAACTAGCCAGTACTGTCCAACAGATTTACACCAAACCTCCCCCCAAATTCACTGCCATTGGGTTCTAGGGATGTCATACAGCAAAGTAGGACTGCTGCTTTGGGTTTCTGAGTCTAAATCTTTCCAGTGGCAGTCAGGCTCATTTTTCTCACTCAGTGTCTTATTGGTTTAATTCACTGACTTACCTCTTGCCAACCTAACATAAAGCTCACTACACCAGCAGATCTGGAATTTACCTACTTTATTTCCGCATAATTGCTTTTCTAAGGAGTGAGAATATGAATGTATCTTGGTGCTAACATTTCTAGATTCTTTTTCTATAGCTACTTAGGTGTATTTCACTGTACACCAGCAAAATAGACTACATAAGTTTCAGGGAGATTCATGAGCAATTGGGAATATGCCCTCGGGCATGCAAGATTGGTGGTGTGTATGTATGTGTTGTCTATATTTAACGACAAACCTTGGAATACATTTCTAACATCATTTTCATCTTCTCTTACTGTTTCATTTAAGTTCTGTGTCAGAGGACTCTGTGCGCTCGTGGGTTTTGTTTCCCTAGCCATTTACATTTTTTCACCCAATCTTCTTTACTCGGCTCATCTCCCCTTTTAGCAACATAGTATAATGTAACAGAAGCAGAAGTGTTTGACGCAAAGACAGGGGATTAAATTTTGCATGTGTTGAATGATTAAAAGAAGAAGCAAGCATCACAAATACTTACATAATAACCAGGGCTAAAGCCAGGGATGGAGAGAGATTTGAAACACAGTTAAAGACTAGAGAGTTTGAAACAGAGATGAGATCATATGATTGAACTCAGGAGCATTTAGGGAGAGGACAGGGTCAATGGTTACTATATGTCAACCCAAAAGTCAGGGCAAAAATCTTAATCTGTAGCAAATTTTAAGAGTTTGGCACGCCAGTGGCTATGGCCAAAGTTCATCTATTTTAGGAGTTGTGAATCATCTGAGTCAAATTGATTTCCTTTACCCTCTGGCCTGAATACAACTTTCATATTTTGGCCAGATCTTACCTGTTAAAAGTGCTACTAGGTCCTTCTAGTTCTGACTCTGAAATCCCATGCTGATGCCCTGTGACCTCAATCCCATTTCAATCTTTGCCTTGATCCTGTTATATTTTTTGGATGACCTCTATTATTCTTTATTATATTCACCCCTATTCTGTGGACTTTGAGTAAATTGCAAAATGTGGATGACGGTGTGAGAATGACTTCAGGGGCTATCTATGCCTGAAAGAAAGCAAGCTTAAAAAGAAAGACAGCAAGGATGACAACATTATTTTGGGACCAATTCAAACACAGAAGCTATAAGTTCCGAGGAAGGAGGTCATGACCCTCTACCTCCTCCTTCATCACTCTTTCTGTTTCAATTTACCACATTTTCTGACCCCTCTGAATCCTGGTCATGTACGATGACTATGTTTTCACATTTGTCCCGTTCCTTTTTTCATAGAAGGAAGATTGTCCAAGCAATCACAGTGATAGAGATATTACACATCGATGTGACACACTGCATTAGATTACTATAGGTAAATGTTTTTTAATTATTATATGGCCCCCAAAATGAACCCAGGGGTTATAAAAATTATAATATGTAATCATTATGATTGAATAATAATCATTATAATTCTGAGCATTAATGTAATTCTTATTTTTGTTTTCTTTGCAATTTTTTTTGCCTAACCATTTTAGAACCCTATACCCAACAAATCAATGGATGGAGCAAATCACTCTCTGGTGTCAGAGTTTGTGTTCCTGGGACTCTCCAATTCCTGGGAGATCCAACTTGTCCTCTTCGTATTCTCCTCCATGTTTTATGTGGCCAGCTTGATGGGAAACTCCCTCATTGTCCTTACTGTGGCTTGGGACTCTCACTTACATTCTCCCATGTACTTTCTCTTGGCTAATCTCTCCTTTATTGACCTGGGTGTTTCTTCTGTCACTTCCCCCAAAATGATTTATGACCTTTTCAGAAAACGCAAAGTTATCTCCTTTGCAGGCTGCATTACTCAGATCTTCTTCATCCATGTCATTGGTGGTGTGGAGATGGTGCTGCTCATCGCCATGGCATTTGACAGATATGTGGCCATCTGTAAACCTCTCCACTATCTAACTATTATGAGCCCCAAAATGTGTATTTTACTTTTGGTGGCTTCCTGGATCATTGGTTTGATTCACTCTGTGGTTCAACTCATTTTCGTTATCAAATTGCCATTCTGTGGTCCTAATGTGCTTGACAGCTTTTACTGTGACCTTCCTCGATTTATCAAACTTGCCTGCATAGATACCTACAGACTAGAGTTCATGGTCACAGCCAATAGTGGATTTATATCTCTGGGATCATTCTTCATACTGATCATCTCCTACATTTTTATCCTGATCACAGTTCGAAAGCACTCCTCAGGTGGCTCATCCAAGGCTCTGTCCACTTTATCATCTCACGTCATGGTGGTGATTTTGTTCTTTGGTCCTTTGATCTTTGTTTACACCTGGCCTCACCCGACATCACATCTGGACAAATTCCTTGCCATTTTCGATGCAGTTCTCACTCCGTTTCTGAATCCAGTAATCTATACATTCAGGAACAAAGAGATGACAGTGGCAATGAGGAGAGTGTGCAGTCAATTTATTGTTTACAGAAAAATTTCTTAAATGATAGAATTATTATGAAATTTCCCTACTACTTTGGAGTAACATTAAAATTATATTTTTCCAATGATAGGTGTTTCGAGTATATTCTTAATATTTAGATGTATCTGATTAAGATAACAGTTTTCCTATTAAATTTTCAGGTTACATGAGTTCAAGGTATTCAGTTCCCCAACTTCCTTTGCAAATAAATTATATTCATGAAACAGACACTCCACCAATTCACCTCACTTATATTAGACTTTAATTCAGAAGTCATAAATTAGAAGAAGACGGTTTCTCCATAATCTCTTTTCCTGATAACTATTACAGAAGACATGTCTAAACTTTAGGAATGGCCTTGGTTACAAGACTAAACTCTTTATGGGGAATAAGTCTTTAGGGAATGAAGTGATACAATGGTATTTGATCTAAGGCTGTAGTGGGTGCAGGAGCTAATGTGATTTTCTCACCAGTTCAGTTCTGGGTGGTAGCTGGACATTGTTCTCAAGGCCCAGTCTTAAACCAGTCACATTCTATACAAATCCCAAAAGTTATGCAAGCTAGTCAATATTATTCTATAGACTCTTTTCCTCTTATGAAGTTTCTTTCTCTCTCTTTCTTCTTCTCTTACTTATCCTGTAAGCAACTAGCTATCTCAGTTTTCCAAAAGGCAAAGTTATCAACAGAATGCTCCCAGGTGTTCCTAATTGTGTGTCCTAAGAAGCTACTAACAATGCAAAGATTTACTATTTTTTTAATCATTGTATTGGGGACTCAAACAACTCTTCTCACAATCCATATGTACATCGATTCTATGCAAAGCACATTTGTACATTTATTGCCTCATTCTTCTCAAAGCATTTTCTTTTTATTTAAGACCTTGGTATTAGCTGTTCATATTTCACCTCCCTCCCCATTGCCCCCTCCCTCATGAGCCCTTGATAATTTAAAAATTATTATTATTTTGCCATATTGTACACTGTCCAATGGCTCCCTTCACCCATTTCCCTATTGTCTGTACTCCAGGGAGAAGGTTATATGTAAATCCATGTATTAAGTTCCCCCTTTTCAACCCCCTTCCCGCTGCCCTTCTGGTATCACCACTCTCACCAATGGTCCTAAAGGAATCATCTCTCCTGAACTCCCCGTGTTTCCAATTCCTATTTGTACTAGTGTACATCCTCTGGTATAGCCATATTTGTAAGATAGATTTGGGATCATGATAGTGAGTGGGAGGAAGCATTTATGAACAAAAGGAGGCAGTGAAAAAAAAGAACTAAAGAAAAGTTGCATATTTCACTGTTGCTATACTGTACCCTAACTGGCTCATCTCCTCCCCACAACCCTTCAGTAAGGACATGTCATATCACCTACAGACGGACTTTGGGCCCCAATATGTAGTCCCCCTGATTTATAATGATATAAATTTTAGTTCTTTGATGCCTGGTACCTGATTCCTTTGATACCTCATGGTCACACAGGCTGCTGTGCTTCTTTCATGTGTGCTATGCTGCTTCTGAACTAGATGGCTGCTTGTTTAAGACCCCAGATGCTGTATCTTTTGATAGCCAGGGACCATCAGCTTTCTACACCACTTTTACCTATGCACACATTTGTCATCAATGATCGTGTTTGGAAGGTGAGCATCATAGAATGCCAATTTAATAGAACAAAGTGTTCTTGCATTGAGGAAGTACTTGAGTGGAGACCCAATGTCCATCTGCTACCCTAATACTAACCCTATAAGTATATGCACATTGAT
Organism: Nesogale talazaci; assembly: GCA_004026705.1. Lineage (NCBI taxonomy): Eukaryota > Metazoa > Chordata > Mammalia > Afrosoricida > Tenrecidae > Nesogale > Nesogale talazaci. The sequence goes on along the minus strand of PVJH01017183.1, from coordinate 33,587 downwards.
CTATTTCCCCATTATCATATATAAATACATGCCTGTATTTAGACTTTTATAGATGCCCTTTACCATCACCCCCAGTTCTTTCCTCTATTTCCTTTTACTTTCCTCTTGTCCCACTGTCATGCTCAACCTTCATTTGGGTTTCAATTTCTCTCTGTTACATTACTCTTGATCAATCCCTATCAGACCTTTCACACCCACCTTGTCACTGATTGGATTGCTTGTTGTTCCCTTACTCCTAGGTTGGTCAACACCACCTCCTTTCCTCCAACCCCTCATCTCCCATGTCCCCCCAGAACCATCAGCCCCACTGTTTTCTCCTCCAGACTGTTCATCCAGCCTAGTTTATCTAGACAGACTTACAGACATAATAATATGTACCAAAAAAACAACACATTGCAGGATGAAATGACAAAAGAAAACAAAACAATGACAGCCACAAAAAAGTGTCCAGAAAAAATATATATAAATAAGTAAAACAATTAAAAATAATAGCAAAAGAAAAATCTGTAAATAGCTCAAGGTCTATTTGTTTACCTCCAGTTATACCCCAGTTGACTCTGATTTGGTGCCACATGCTGGCTCCAAAGTATATCCTTGAAACTCCCCCAGGAGCTCCATACTTTGCTCCCCCTACTGCTCTGCTGCACACCCTTAGTGTTTTGCTTTGGTATGATGGGGTCAACCAGGTACAATCCCAACCCTGCTTCTCCACTGTTGTCCCTGTAGGGCCTTTGGTCAGTGAGGGACACCATGTTTCATAGTGGGGCCAGTCATATGGTCATCTCTGTGCCTTAGCTGTTCTGAGTGTGGATAGCATCTGTTTTAGATACCACCAAATCAACATATCTACAGGTCCACCAGCAGTGGATAAGAGTTCCTGTCTCCCCACAACCCCTCAAAGATGTGCTGCTTTCTGATTTTTTGAATTGGCCTATCCTTGAAGCTCTTAGGTGGTATCTCATTGTTGCTTTAATTTGCATTTCTCTTATGACAAGTGATCAGGAAAAATTTCTCATATGTTTATTGGCCATTCAGATTTCTGCCCCTGTAAAACTTCTGTTCAGGCACTTTGCACACCTTCTCAAGGGACTGTTAGTTTTGCTTTTTTTGGAAGCTATCAGGGTATTGTAGATTTTTAGTAATAAGGCCTTTGTCTACTGTGTCAATGCTAAGGATGTTTTCCCAGTTCATGGGCTCTCTTATTACTTTCTTGGTGAATTCTTTCAATTCACACAGATGTTTTATCTGCAGTATATCCCACTTGTCAATTTTGTGCCTCCTCTGTGTTTGTGTCCTTTCCTATTTCTGATAGCCTATGTATTCCCTGTGCCAATGTTCTCAGGTTGGTCCTAAACCCCACACTGATGGTTTTAATAGTTTGGGGGTTATCTCAAGCTCTGTGAGACACTGAGTATATTCTTGTGCATGAAGTGAGATAAGGATCTTGCCTCATTTTTCTGTGGGTAGATAGCCATTTTTGCCAGCACTAATTGTTGTGCTAAAGGCAGGTAAAGCCAATTCTCCTATTGTGTCCTTGTCATAGAGTCCTCTGCTAATTCTGGTCCTCTGCTTCTTCCCTCTCCATATGAAGTTGGTAAGCAGTTTTTGCATTTCTTTGAAGAAAGAAGAGAGTAATTGTATCAGAACTGCAGTAAACTTATATAGTGTCTTGGGAAGAACTTACATCTTTACTGCATTGAGATTTTCAATCCATGAGGGTGGGGTTTTCTTCCATTTGTTGAGGTCCCTATTGATTTCTTGCAATAGTATTCTGGCTTGGCTGAGCCCTGGTGACATAGTGGTTGTGCGCAGGACTGCAGCCCACTGGGACGGAGGGTCAATTCCAGCAGCGGCTCCACAGGAGCAAAGGCTGGGCCTCCTACTCCCACCACCAGAGGGCAGTGATGTCCCCCCAAAAAAATAGTATTCTTGCTCCATAGCTCAGGGGTTAGAGCACTGGTCTTGTAGTTCTGTTCTGTAGTTTTCCTCATAAAGATCTTTTGTTCTTTTAGTCATGAATATCCCTAGATATTTCCATTTGTCTTGAGAATTGTGACGAGTACCACCTTTTTTATCTCCTCTTCTGTGGTCTTATTTGATTTGCCTTCCCCAGGCAAATACCTTTGATGTCTTTTCTTTGTCTTATGCTGTTAAAACCTCCAGTACTATATTAAATAAGAGTAGGGACAAGGGGTATCTTTGTCTAGTCCCTTCTTTCAGTGGGATTGTATTTGACTTTTCTCTGTTGACTATCATGTTGGCTGTTGGTTTTTCATATATGGCTTGTATTGCCTTGAGGAATTTTCCTTCTATTCCTATGTTCTAGAATATCTTAAACAGAAATTGGTGTTTGATGTTGTCAAATGCTTTTTCTGTATCTATTGAAATTATCATGTGGTTCTTATAGTTTTTTTTTTTTCATGTCAATGTGGCAAATGATACTACTGGTCTTTCATGTGTTGAACAACCCCAGCATCACAGGTATGAACCCCACTTGGTCTTGGTGAATTACTTGTTTTGTATACTTTTGTATTCTATTGGCCAGTATTTTATTAAGGATTTTTGCATCAATGTTCTTTAGGGATTTGGGTCTGTAGTTCTTAATTTTTGTAGGATCCTTGCCCGGTTTTGGTATCGGTGTTATACTAACTTCATAGAAGGAGCTCAGGAGTTTGCCATCTTTTTCTATGTTTTGGATGAGTTTGTGTAGGATTCATTTCAGTTCTTCCCTGAATGCTTGGTAGAATTCCTGTAAAGCCATCTGGTACAGGTGATTTTTTTTGTTGGTAATCCCTTGATAACCTTGTCTATTTCTTCTATTGTTATGGGTCTGTTGAGATTCTTGACATCCATTGGGAATAGTTTAGGGAGGAACTGTTTTTCTAAGAATTTTCTCATGTCTTCCAAGTTGCTGAATTTATTGGAGTACAGTCCTTCGATGTTCTGTGTAATTATCCTTTTGATTTCATTAGATTCTGTTGTAATGTCCTCTCTACCATCTCTCTTTCTTGCTATTGAAATTTGTTCCCTCCTTTCTTTGGTTAGGCTTATCAGTGGCTTGTCGAATCTGCTTATCCTTTTAAAGAGCCAACTTATAGCAGCATTAATTGTTTCCGTAGTTTTCTCATTTTGCCTCTCCTGAATCTCAGTGCTGATTTTTATTAATTCTTTTCTTTTGCTATTAGTAGGATTGTCCTGCTGACTCTGCTCTAGTTGTTGCAAATTTTGTGCCAGCATATCTATCGTGAGATTCTTTCCTTTTTCATGTGTGCATGTATTGCTATGAAACTTCCTCTGATATCTATCTTTGCTGTGTCCCATCAGTTTCAGTATGTCATATTTTCATTCTCATTGACTTCGAGAAATTTCCTAATTTCATCTCTGATTTGGGCCAGTATGTATTCTTTGTGCAATAGGGAGTTATTCATCTTCCAATTGTTTGCTCTTGTTCTTTTTATCTTCCTTTGGTTGATTACCGGCCTTATGGCATAGTGCTCAGAGCGAGAGGTCCATGTGAAATCAATGTGCTTAAATTTATGTTGATTGGCCTCATGCCCTAGCATGTGGTCTATCTTCGAATATGTGTCATGTAGGCTTGAAAAGAATGTTAACGTTTTTGTATTTGGATGAAAATCTCTATAGATATCTATGAAGTCAAATTAACTAATTAGAGTGTTTAGATCTCTAGTTGCCTTGTTGAGTTTCTATCCGTGTGCTCTATCTCTCAGATAGTGGTGTATGGAAGTCACCACTATAATTGCTGATGCTGTGATTTCTTTTTTAATCTTTTGGAGTGTTTGTATATGCTTAAAATGCTTATTGGTTTATTATCTACAATTCGTCTCGACCATTATATAATTTCCCTCCTTATTTTTTTTTTTATGGTTTGCACTTTGAGGTCAAAATAGGATTGCTCTCCCTGGTTTTTTTTTAATTGTTGTTTGCTTGGTATGCCTTTCTCCAGTCTTTGATTCTCAGCCTATTTTTGTCTGTAGTCTTGCAATGTGTCTTCTGTAGGCAGCAGATTGACGAATCGTGTTTTCTAAGTCAGTTTGCTAGCCTCAGTTTCTTTATGCCTGAGTTCAGTCCATTGATATCCAGGGTTATTAACTCCATCTATGGAATCTGACATCATCTTATACATTTTGTATTGGATGTTTCCCTACCTCCCTTTCTTTTCACTGTGTTGTGTATGTGAGAGAGAGAGAGAGAGTGGATCTTTCCTGACTTCTTTCCACCCTTAATCTAATCTTATCATGGGGAATGTTTGCTTTTTGTTGCTCTCAGGATGAGGTTGTTCTATGGGTGGTCTCTTATTTATGCTTAGTGATTGCTGTTCTTCTGCCCATATTGGATCAGCAAGAATCTTTTGTAGGGCTGGGTTTCTTCTAATATATTCTTTGAGCTTTTCCTTGTCAGAGAAGACTCTTACTTCTCTAAATATATTGATAGATAATTTGCCTATCTATTCTTGATAGAGTATTCTTGGGCTTGCGTCATTTTCCTTCCTTTTTTATTATATTATTCCACTCTCTGCTCTTCTTCATAATGTTGGCTGATCTGTCTAAGCATATTCTTATTTGGAAATCTTTATTTGTGATTGCTTGTTTTTCCCTAGTTGCTCTCATGATTTTTTTCCTTTGCTTCAAAGTTGGATAGCTTAACTATTATGTGCCATCGTGACTTCTTCTTGGGATTCAGTCTAGCTGGTGTTCTTTCAGCCTCCTGATTGATTGCCTGGTTTTCATTAATTAAGCTGGGGAAGTTCTCCTCCAAGAATTCTCTATTGTGGCTGATGACTTCCGTGTTGTGTCTTCCTCTGGTAGCCCAATTATTCTGATGTTGTTCCTCTTCATAGCCTCAGACATAACTCTTAGGTTTCCTTCAGATTCTTGGATAGTCTTATTAGATTTTTGTTTCCATTTGTTTAAGTCTGCTTGACTATCCCCTAGGTCACTGGTGTGGTTTCCTTCCATCAATTTGTGAAGTCTGTGAGTCTGCTATTGGTTTTACTATCTCATCCCTAAGCTCTTCTTGTATTTCCCTTCGGTGTATGGACTTTATCTCCTCTATCATTTCATCCTGTTTCTACATAGTTTCTCTCATATCTTGTATGACTCCATGGAGCATTCTGAACATTTCGTTCTGTAGCAGATCAATATCTGTTTCTTCTATGCACATTGTTAGGTTTGGGACATCTTCTGCCATTGCCTTTTGATTCTCCTGTGTTTTGTTGTTGTTGTTGTTGTTGTTGACATCATTGGGCTGATTGCTGTTTGCAATTGTGCTGTTTTAGAGGAACCAGATGCCATTTTCCAGGGCGTTGAAGAGCACTGACTCTCTCTGGAATGTTTTCTTGAACTGTCTGTGGCTAATTCCATTAACAACTAACCACTTTCTAAAGTGACCAGATTTTAAGCAGGACACCATTGCCTGGGGGGATGGGAGGTTCTTGATTAAAAAAAATCAGTCTACATGGAATGTGGCAGTCATGTGCTTATATTAATTTCATGATTGAGATGTAGGGGTGGAGCCTAGCCTGTTAATCTGGAAATAACCATTGAGTAGCCAATGAGGCTTCTGTGTGGGCATGGCTTTCTCCTGACACATCTGGGAAGTCTTGCGATATTTCCCTCGCGAAAATGAGAATCTGTGTCCCCAATTGTTGGAGTTAGTCTCAAAGACGATGAATCACGGACAAGACAAGATGGCAGCCTCTGATGAGCCAGAGAAGCCACACGGCTTGGCCCTGATGGAGCTAGACCTCTGAAACTAGAGAAGCCACATGGAGTCTCCTGCCAGCGATGAGTTGCTTTGGTCACCACTGGATGCTGTTGATGAACCCTGAGCCCTGGAAGCAAGGAGCCATGAGGGGCCCCTGCCAGCACCAGGACTCTGCACCCACTGACCTGTGACTTTGTGAGTCAGAAGGAGACTTTATAGACTGATATCAGGCATATGGGTTAATATCGGACTTATGACTTTGTACTGGACTGGATTGGGATGCTTTCCTAATGTCCTATTTCTTTTATATATAAACCTTTCCCTTATATCCATATGCATGTCTATGAAATTTGTTTCTCTAGTCTACCCGGACTAATACATGGAGCAACAAAATTTTTCATAGAACACAAAAATAGTTTTGTAACATATTTATTTATATCTCAAAATGCCACAGTACATTGTTGTTAAAAAGTGAGATGTCTGGTCACCTTACTTTATACACCTGTGTCTTCCCTCACCTAGTCAACCAGTATTCTGTTATTTGGAGGGCAAGTTGGATGGTACTCTTAGGGGACACTGGTTGGATTGTTGTGAACCCACAAGGATGGTGCTGTATTGCGTGATCTCACAAGAAGCTGTGATGGTTTGGTCAGGTAGATGATCCTGGTCAGGTAGATGATCCATAACAGCTTGGGGAACCCTGGTCTGGTAGATCGCTGTGGAGGTTGGGAAGAGGTTCCTGAGCTTCGGCGAGTGTTAACTGAGCTGCCTTAGGCTGTGTGAGGCACTGAGGCAGGTAGAAGGAAGTTATCTCTGTCATATGGGACCACAGAGTGCAGATAAGAGCTCCTATAGCCACACGGGCAAGAAGTTTTGGGAAGAAGTTGGGCAAAATATCTCCTGGTGGAGAGTGGGTAGACTTACCCAGCCTCAGGCTACATTTAACAGCAGGGGGCTCTCCCAGCTAGGTGCAGCAGGTATTAAAGCCATAGGCTAAGGGGAGTGGTCTGGAGGTCCACAGTGGCAAGTGAGAGAAAATGGAAGAGAACAAGAGGAAACACACCAAAGAATTAAGCCCACTGAAACTGTGGGGCATAGAGAGAAGAGAAGGAAACAAAAGTTACAACATAACTGAACCTCAATTCCCTGACCATGGGGCTGCAAGGTTTTATTCCCTGCCCCGAGCTGGCGGCAAACTGTGACTGTGTGAAGAGAAAGCCTCTGTGCCAGCTCCAATTGATCCCAGCTCCAGCTAAGACAGTGGCAGGCCTAAGGTTAAACTAGAGCCTGACTCCACTGTGGTAAACCCTGTGGATCTGTGCCTTTATTTTTATGATGCTTCTCCTGTGCTCTGGCAATGTTGAATTTCTCTCTTAGCAACTCTCCTCGGCTGATTTCTGTGGAGTCCCTCTGGTATGTGTTACTCAGCCACCATCTTCCAGCTAATCTAGGTTCAGAGTTCTTTATACTACATCTCTACTTCTGAATGATTCTTGGTTGACCTTTATTGAAATGAGCATAATCTTCAACCAAAACAACCATTCTGAAGGGATAACATGTAGTCATATATAAAACATTCCCACAATAAGAATTAGCTTGAGTGACTGAAATCATTATACAAATGCAAAATATATAGTCTTGTATCAACAAAATCAAATAGAAGAATGTGAGTTGTGTATATAAATAAAGAATATGATATAATGATTTGCGGATATAACACAGTAAAAGGTAAATGTTGTGATGACACATCAACACTGTCCATACAAAAGGGTAGCCTATCCTAAAGATAATTTCCTTATCATTATGGCTGCTATAAACAAGTGTAGAGATTAAGACTTTAACTAGAAAAACTGGTATCATTAAATATTTAAATAACCCAACTAGCTCCTCTTGCTCTGATAACTGTTCATTCATGCTATCAATACCTGATTTCTCAGAGGTTCTTTTATAATGAATAAAGAAATGACACTGTAAAAGACCAGAGCATTGGACATACCTCTATATGTGTGATCAGTTTATAAATTGGCATCTTTTTCATATATTTCATTTATAGTTGTGACCAGCTTTAATCCATATGTTGTGTAATTTTGACACTAATGAAATTCATTTGTAAAGCCTGAACCAGGTTAAATTCATGAATTATCTCTGGAGAGCAAAGAATTTGGCTTCTCCTGGAGATACTTTTTAACCCACCACATGATTCAGTCAACAGTAAACAAGCAAAGAGAATTATTGATCAAAATTATTAGAGAAAAGAGAACATAAAATCATGTCATTGTGTTCACACCTTCACAGAGGGATCACTGAAGACAAATGTATGCATAAACAAATGTGGTGACAATAGCTGATGGTGCTCCTGCTCGATGGGTTCTGAGGAGAACTGGGCCAGCTCGTAGAGGACTTTGGTCCCACGTGGGTTGGTGATGTCCAGGTAGTAGGTGAGGGCGGTAAGGTAGGAGATAAGGGAGGGGAAGGGGTGCTTCTTGTTGGACTCCTCGTCATGGTTTTTGAGGGACATGATGACTCCAGGTCGGCGCCCAGGATCTCACCCAGCTGTTTAAGGAGGCTAGAGTCATTGGCCAGCAAAACGACGACATGGTCCCCAGACTTGTACCTGATTTTGGAATCGGAGATTCCAGGTGCAGGTGGTGCCCTCTGTCCCCTGCTTCAGTTTCTGGTTGGTGGTGACTCCAGTCAGGAAAGGAAGGAAGGGTTCTTTGCACCTAATGGGCGGGTTTGGGTTCTCTTCAGGCGACCTGTCTCTCCCGTGCACACCTTTGCCATGACCATGTCTAAGTGGACCGCCAGCTCATACTGGCAAATGCTTGACTCCTCTCCTGCAGCCTCCACCCCGCAGTGCTCACACCTGGCCGGCCAGAACGGCTCATGCCACGTGAGTTCTTTCATCGTCGCCCATCTCCGGCTCAAAGATGCGCTGAGCTCCCAGCTATTCCAGCCGCTTGTCCACGCACTTGCCTATAGCGTTGAAGTGTTCGTAGGTCTTGTTCCCGAGGCCAAAGACCGTGAACTTGACCCCAGAGAGACCTGTGTCAGTCTCTTGCAGTCAGGCGTAGAAGTCTTGGACATTGTCGTCGGTGCCCCCACCTCCACCACCACCACCATCGGTGGCGAAACGGAATACCGCCTGGGAGTTCCCTATGTCAGCCAGACTGCTCAGGTCTGCTGCCACACCTCACATCCTATGGCGGTGGGCATCCTTGGGTAAGCGGTTGGCAAATTCCTTGGCGATCTCCACCTGGGAGCCATAGAACAAGACAATGACCCTTCCTGTCTTCTTCATCTTTCCCACAAAACTGCTGTCTTTGACCCCTGAGAAAGTCCTGGTTTGGATCTTGGGGAACTGTGGGAATTTCATCCTTTTTCTTTCCGAACAGAAACCAGTAGGTGAGGAGACCCAGGAGGCGGGTAAAGAGAATCATGACTGTCATGCTGAAGAGAGATGGTGGTGCTGGCATCTGCTTAGGTGTCCCCATCTTGATGCTCAAAATAAGCTCCTTGTTTATGCTCCGAAATAGATTGTGGGACCAGGGTGTGGCTTCCCATCAGACTGGACCAGAAAACACCCCTAAAAGTTAGCAAACAGACCTGGTATTATTTATAGGCTTTTCTTTTTGTGGTTTCTATTGTTGTTGTTTTGTTTTGTTTCCCTTTGTTGTTTTGTTTAGTTCTGTCTTGTTTTTGTGCTCATTATTGTCTCTGAATGTCTATCTAAATAAGATAGGATAAAAAAATCAAGAGAAGAAAACAACAGACTGACAGGTGGGGGAGGCGGAAACACAGCATGGGTGAGGGGGAAAGGAAGTAGGTATTAACAAGCTCAGGGTAAAAAGAATAACAAGTAATCTGAAATCAATGGCGAGGAGGCCATAGAAGGCCTGATAGGGCTTGATCGAGGGAAATGTAATGAAAAGTAATTACTGAAACCCAAATGAAGGGTGAATCTAATAGTGGGACAAGAGAAAAGTAAAAGAAACTAGAGGAGAGAACTAGGAGGCAAAGGGCATTTATACAGTTCTAAATACTGGCGTGTATATATGTAAATATAGTTATGAGTAATGATAGGAAAATAGGTCTATGTCCATATATTTATGTGCTAAATATTAAGATAGCAGACAGATATTGTACATTAGTTCTCCCTCAACACCAAAACACTTTGTTCCAATAACTTGGGATTCTGTGATACTCACCTTCCCAAGATGATCACAAAAGACAAAATGTGTGTGAAAGCAAATGTAGTGAAGAAAGCTGATGGTGCCTGGCTATCAAAACATATAGCATCTGGGGTCTTAAAGACTTGAAGATAAACATACAGTCATCTAGCTGAAAAGCAACACGGTCCACATGGAAAAAGCACACCAACCTGTGAGATCAGGAAGTGTCGATGAGATCCAGTATCAGGCATCATAGTCCCAGAAAGAAATCATATCATTGCGAATGATGATGAGTGTGGAGTGGAGACCCAAAGCCCATCTGTAGACAATTGGACATCCCCTTACAGAAGAGTCACAAGGAAGAGAGGAACAATTCAGGGTGCAGTATAACACCAATGAAACATACAACATTCCTCTAGTTCTTTAATGCTTCCCCCCCCCCCCCTCCGCACTATCATGAACCAAATTCTACCTTACAAATCTGGTTAAACCAAAGAATGTACATGGATACAGATAAGAACTGGAAACACATGGAATCCAGGACAAATAAACTCCTCAGGACTAGTAATGAGAGCAGAGATACCAGGAGGATGAAGGAAGGGTGGGGGGAGAAATAGAGAACTGATCAAAATGAGCTACATATAACCCCCTCCCTGGGGGGACAGACAAGAGAAAAGTGGATGAAGGGAGACATCAGTCAGTGTAAGACATGAAAAAATAATAATTTATAAATTGTCAAGGTTTTATGAGATCGGGAAGGGGAGGAGTGAGAAAAATGAGGAGCTTATACCAAGGACTGAAAATGTTCTAAAAATGGTGATGGCAACAGATGTATAAATTTACACAGATGTATAAATGTGCTTGGCACAATGGATGGATGAATGGATTATGATAAGAGCTGTATGAGCCCCCAATAAAATGATTTTCAAAATAAATCTGTGGGAGAAAGAGGAGATTTTACCTAGAGCTCCAGTAGAAAATATTTTTGGAGTGATGATGGTAACATATGTACAAATATGCTTGATACAATCCATGTATGGAATGTTATGAGCTGTAAGAGCCACCAATAAAATGACTTTTTTATTTCAAAGCCTGAGAGAAAGAGAGAGAGAGAGAGTTGCGGTCTCAAAAACCTGCAGAAGCTGATCCATCTACCCTGATCTACAGGATCACTCTGTAATAAACAACTCAAAGACAATGAGGTATCTGCAATGGTAGTGAACTCAGAGTTCAAATTCATCCAAAACCATTTGATAATTAAGAAATGTGCAGATAATTACATGAATCTTTTCTATCAGAGAAAAAGTGGTGAAATGTATAAGGAAATTTGGGTGAATCAGACACAGGTGTTTTTTCTAGGCAAAAGCAATATAAAGACTCAAAATCAAGGCTATTAACACACTTTAGGTTACCAATATGCATAGAAATAAAAGACAAATTACAGGGTTTAATAAAATTTAATGCAATTATCTTAATAGTTCTTTTCATTAGAATATAACAAAATCATTTGTAAAAAATATATAAAATTATGCATTCAAGTACAAGAAGATATGAAGACTGTGGATACCTTCCCACCTAGAAGTACTATTAGTAACATTTCAACAAATATACTGCATACCAAAGCCAAAATCCAAACTGCCACTGTCATTTCCAGCTCATGTATACATAGGGTACTTTAAAAAGAGATTAAAATTAAAATCTTGTTTTGTCTTTCCCATTTCACTTAGTCTCTTTTAAACAACTCTCCCTACCATTAGATATTCATGGTACAATCACTATACTGCATATGGCAACAAACAAAATAATGTGCATGACCTGATTTCATTGTTCATAACATTGTTTACCTCAGAACTGCTTTATGTTCAGCATGAAACTGACATAAATATAAGATAAAAATATATACAGAGAGTGATACTAAATGAATAAATAAAAGCTATAGTTAACATATAAGGCTTTCCCAATAGCTCTACCTGGGATTGTAAATCACATTAGAAGATAAATTGATTTTATTTTTAAATTGATAGACTACAAGCAAACTGTTACAATGCAAGGAAAAACACAGGCTGTCTTAAAGCTACAGAACCTCTTAAAATATCATCATGATTATAAAATTATAAGTTCTATTGCATCCTTTGAAGACAAATGAAGTTCAGTGAGGGTAAGTAACATGTTTTGCTTATTGGTCCAGATGGGAGGATATTTAGTCTTCCTTATGGTGAGGTGTTATTCCTACTCAAGGTCATATCTTTGATCTTTGTTAGTAAGTGCTTCAAGTCCGACTGTACTTTGCTTTCATAAGGTGAGATGATAGAATCCACATATAGTAGGTCATTGCTAAGCTTTTCTTCAATTCTGATGCCCCATTCTTCTTCGTGCTTAGCATAAAGACTAAAAGGTTACCATGGAACACACAGATTTCCTTATTTTTATGTCATATCCTAATCTGTTAGAAAGACTGCCTCTAGGTCTAGGTAATAAGCACAAGTAAATATTCTGGAATTCTCATTTTTCCTAATGATTATAATCTGATATGATTTACACAGTAGAAAGTCTTTGTATTATCCATAAAATATAAGCAAACACCCTTCTGATATTCTCTCCTCAGGAAAGGTCCATCTTACATCAGCAAAATATTCCTCATTCCACGTTCTCTTTTGAATCCAGCTTCAATTTCTGGCATCTCCCCGTCAATGTAGTGCTGTCACAGTTTTTATAAGTATCTTCAGGAAAAGTCACTTGAAGATGATATGAATTACATTGTTTAGTTATTTCTGCATTGTGCAAGATCACTTTCTTTGCAATGAGTGCAAACATTGATCTCTTTCAGTAGGCTGGTCAAGTATCCCAAATATCTGGCAGAAATGAGTGAGTGTTTCCAGCATTGCATATTTGTTTAAACATCTCAGAGGGTTATTCTGTCAATTTGTGGAGCTTTGTTTCTTTTACCAATGCCATCAGTGTAGGTTCGACTTTTTCCTTTAATACCATCAGTTCTTGTTAATCTACTACCCTATGAAAGGGTTGAATATCAACTAATTCTTTTTGAAACAGTGTCTCTGTGTATTCATTCCAGCTTCTTTTGATGCATTCTGTATTCTCAGTTTTTCACCCATAGAATCCTTCAATGCTGTTAATCAAAGCCTGAATTTTTCTCCTTCAATTCTATCATCTTGAAAAAAGCTAAACCTATTCTTCCCTTTTGGTTGTATAACTCAATTAGGAGCACAATTCACTGTCTTTTTGAGACATTCTTGGAAATTGTTTACTTTTTGTATTCCTTTCCTTTGAATTAGCTACTCTATGCTGCAGAACAATTTCAGAGTCTCTTAACATTCACTTGAGTTTTTCTTTCTTCCCTGGCTTTTTTTCCTTTTCTCTTTAAAATAATTTTATTGGAGAATCATACAACTCTTATCACAATCCATATATACATCCATTTTGTCAGACACATTTTTACATTTGTTGCCATCATCATTCTCAAACATTTTCCACTTTAGCCCTTGGTAACAGTCTCCCATTTTTCCCTCCTTCTCCACCCTCCTCCCTCACAAACCCAGAATAATTAATAAATTATTGTTATTTGCAATATTGTCTTATATTGTCCAACACCTCCCTTCACCCACTTTTCTGTTGTCCATGGAGGGGGTTAAAAGTAGATCCCTGTGATGGGTCTCCCTTCCTACCCAACCTTACCCTTACCCTTCTGGTATCACTACGCTCATTATTGGTCCTGAGAGGTTTATCTGTCCTGGATTTCCTGTGTTTCCAGTTCCTATCTGTACCAGTGTGCATGCTCTGATCTACTCAGATTTGTAAGGCAGAATTGGGATCATGATAATGGTTGAGGGGGGCAAGAAGCATTAAAGAACTAGAAGAAAGTTGCATGTTTCATCAGAACTACACTGCACCCTGACTGGCTCATATCCTCCCTGCAATCCTTCTGTAAGAGGATGTATAGTTGCCCACATATGAGCTTTGGGTCTCCATTCTGAAGTCCCCCTCATTCACAATGATATGATTTTTTTGTTCTTTGATGCCAGATACCTGATCCATTGGACACCTCATGATCACACAGACTGGTATGCTTCTTCCATATGGGCTCTGTTGCTTCTCAGCTAGGTGGCCGTTCATTTATCTTCAAACCTTTAATCCCCCAGATGCTTTATCTTTTGATAGCTGGGCACCTGCAGTTTTCTTCACCACAATTGCTGATGCACCTGTTTTGTCTTCAGTGATCGTGTCGGGAAGGTGAGCATCATGGAATGCATGTTTAATAGAACAAAATATTCTTGCATTGAGGGAGTACTTGAGTAGAGAACCAATGTCCATCTACTACCTTAACACTAAACCTATAAATATATGCACATAGATCTATTTTCCCTTCCTTATTTATAAATATATTTACAAATGTACATGCCTGCATTTAAACCTCCATAAATTCCCTCTGTCTCCTAGTTCATTCCTCTATTTCCTTTTACTTTCCTCTTGTACCCTAACATACTCAGCCTTCATTTGGGCTTTAGTAATTCCTCTTGGTTATATTGCCCTTGGTCAAGTCCTACCAAGCCTCCTCACCACAGATTTTGGATTACTTGTTTTTCCATTGTCCCTCAGTTTGTTTCTTTCTTGTCTTTTTAATGACCTTTTCCCTTCTTTCTATGATTGACCATGGAAGCAGCAGTCAGGGAATCAAACGATGTGTTGCATAGTGCAGATGTCCTGCAAAAGACCTCTTTAAAAAGAAAGATACCATTTTGAAGCCTAAGGTTTCACCTGAACCAAATCATGATATTTTCAACCACTTACATGCACATAACAATTGAACAATGAATACATAATAATCAAAAAGAACTGATACATTCAATGTATGATGCTGGCAACATAGAGATATATTGAATGTACCATAGTCTGCAAGAATAATAAACAAATTTGTCTCAAAAAACATAGTATAGATATAATGCTCCCTAGAAGTGGAGATGCTGAAGATTTGTCTCATGAACTCTAAATATATTAATAGGAGAGATCAGTGTACTTGGGAAATCGAAGAGGGGTGAAAAAGAGAAACACCCTCACTGAGAGTGAAGGCTGCAACAATGAGCTCAAACATGACAATGATGGTGAGGATGGCAGAGACCAAGCAACTTTTCATTCTGTTGTACATGGGGTCACGATGGGTCAGAACCTGACTGAGGACAATTAACAAGTGATCTAGGGAAGATAACCCAGGAAGTGACACAGTGCTTGATGAACTGAACTTCCAGGTTACCTGTAAAAACTTTGTCATGCCACATTGACTTTCATTTTATTCTTTCTTTTTTAAAAAATAAATCATTTTAATGGGGCTCTTACAGCTCTTATAGCAATCCATATATGATCTGTATCAAGCACATTTGTACATATGTTTCCATCATTTTCAAATTTTTATTTTTCTCTCTCTCGTTTTAAAACAGAAAATACAAATTTGGTAGAATATTGGGTACCCAAATCTAAATGTTGGGTGCCATTTACCTCAGCAGTTGGCAAACTAAAATCATCAAGTCTAATCTAACCTGCTGTTTTTATAAAGTTTAATTGGAACACAGCTATTCCTATTTGTTTACATGTTGTCCATGGACGTTTTCATAATACAACTGATGAGTGCTTGAAGCACAGGCCATATGGCTTACAAAACCTAAACTATTTATAATTTGGCCCCTTATAGGAAACATATTCCAACACGTGATCCATTTCACTGAAAAGTATAGCAGAGAGCACTGTAACAAAACATGAATGCAACATTTGTGAATGTGGAAGGGAACACAAATTCTAAGGATGATCATTCACTGTGGGTAACACAGCATCAAATGGCTGAAGTGAGGAAATATGTGGTATAAAAAGAGAGGTACAGATGCAAGCAGATAAAGAAGCATACAGTTAACAAATATACCAAGTACTGAGCAGGGCAGTTTGAGAACAGTAGCATAGTTATTCTGAGAAATAAAGTTATTTACATCATTATTTTAAATGTCTAAAAGTGATTCTTGGCACTTTTTGTTTTTTAACTTGGAAGGCTTGATGAAACCTTTCTTCATAAGCATTAGTATTATGAACTTTCAATAATCATTTGTAAATCTGATGCGTTAGTAAATCCCCTTAAATGAATTTTCTACAGCTCACAAGTCGGCCAAACACTCTCCTCATTGCCATCTTCATCTCCCTGTTTCTGAATGTGTAGATGACTGGATTCAGAAAAGGAGTCAAAACTGCATCAAACATGGCTAGAAACTTATCCATGTGTGTTGAGGGGGAAGGCCACATATAGAAAAAAATCAGTGGGCCAAAGAATAACACCACCACTGTGATGTGAGCGGACAAAGTGGAAACCGCCTTGGATGAACCACCTAAGGATTGTTTCTGCAGAGTAGTCAGAAGGAAAATGTAAGAGAGGATAAGCAAGAAAAATGCACATAAAGAAATGAAGCCACTATTCGCAGTGACCATGAATTCTAGTTTAGAGGTATCTGTGCAAGCAAGTTTGATGAGCCGAGGTATGTCACAGTAAAAGCTATCCAATACATTAGGGCCACAAAAAGGCAAGTTTACGATAAAAGCCAACTGAGACGAAGAGTGGATGAGGCCAATGGTCCAGGAAAGCGCTAAAATCAAAATGCACAGCCGTGGGTTCATGATGGTCAGGTAGTGGAGAGGCTTACAGATGGCCACATACCTGTCGAAGGCCATGGCAATGAGCAGCACCATCTCGGCGCCCCCAACGGCGTGACTGAAGAAGATCTGAGCTATACAGCCCCCGAAGGAGATGGCCTTCTTCTTTCTGAAAAGATCACAGATCATCTTGGGTGCCGCAATTGAACAAAATATCAGGTCGATGACAGACAGGTTGGCCAGCAGGAAGTACATGGGGGAGTGTAAGTAAGAGTCAGCGGTCACAGTGACCACTATGAGGAGATTTCCCATCAGGCTGGACACATAGAAAAGAGAAGTAAAACAAAAAAGAAGCAGCTGGATCCCCCAGGAGTTGGACAGTCCCAGAAGCACAAACTCAGACACTACGGAGTGGTTAACTCCTTTCATCGACTAATTTGGTAGGTTTCCTCTCATGTTACCTAATGGAACAAAAATGAGACAATTCATTTTAATCGTGATATATTGACACTTTTTATTAAAAATATCTAAAGTATGAAAGTCAAATACCACCTGAGCACTTCACAGTCAATTAATCCTTTTGACCCCAAATGCTGTAGTTATTTTTTAAAAACCATGAATGAGTTATTATATGGCCTTGTGAACATAAGGTGGTCAAAGGATTGATGCACATGGTGCACTTAGTAGGACACCACATACAAGTGGCATTTGAATTAAATTTTATCAGTATGATACATTTCAACCAATTCCCTCTGGAAAAGTAATAGCCAGTCTCATATACTAAGCAGACAAAGATTATCCTTTTTTTCCAAAGATTATTCTTATGACAAAAAGATGTATACAATTCTATGATTCTGCTTTTTTAACTTCAACCAGAAATATTTTAAATTTTATGCATCTCAATTTTTCATTCATTTCTAACACCCAATTCCAATCACATCTTTTCTGTTAAGCCTTCCTGACCCACCTTTGTATTCATATTGATTTTCTTAGAATTGAACACATTCCCCCCCCCCTTATGATTGTAAACTTTTCCAGCTTATAAGTCATTGTGCCTTTAAACCTGTGGGATTCCTGGGTTGAGATGACCACCCAGCCCAACTCACTACAGAATCCCTCTGCAACCAGTGTGGAGAAACCATCGTGAAACAAAAGCCAAGGGCCTGGAATCTCAGAAGAAAAAGATAAAAGCTAAGTGAACTGATTGGAACACACTGTGAATTACTCACACCTCTGGGGCTGGGTGAGCAGACAGAAGGGAGGTAATGGCTACATCGACCGCACCACTCAGGATGTTGTTGGGGAAGGGTCTGAACTCACCCTGTTTCTGTAGATCGATGGTGAGCTCAAGCTACAGGGTCCACATGAGCTATTTCTCTCTCTCTCTCTCTCTCTCTCTCTCTCTCTCTCTCTCTCTCTCTCTCTCTCTTTGATACCTTTTATGCTTCACTGCCCTGGACAGAGAGAGCTCTGGTGGCACAATGGTGGCATGTTGGCCTACAAAGTGCTCACCAATTAACAGGTCCGAAAGAGAAAGAATGCGCTACTCCTCTAGAGAGCCACGTCTCTGAAACTCAGAAGCACAGTTCTGCCCTGTCCTATAGGGTCCCTGTGAGTTGCCAGCGAGTTTTCCTTGAGTGAGTACTAGGGGGAGCAAACCATCACGTTGAGGGGTACTCGTTCCCTCTTAGCCCATAGCTACTTATTGTAGTCTGGGGCCGGCAGAGCAGATGCAGCATTTTTCTTCTTCTTCTTCTTCTTTCTTCTTCTCTTCTTTGAGCCTGCAGAGCTGTGAAAAAAGAAAGCCAGCAAAATGTTCCTGCAACTCCCCATAGCTACGGGCAGAGTCTGCCCAAAGGGCTGGAATGCAGCAGGCCATATATTCCCCACTGCTCTCCCCGGCTGGAGAGAAAACCAGAGAATGGCAGAGGACTGCGCCCAAGGAAAAGCTCTAAAGGATCCCAAGCCATTTGCCTCCCTGCTTCTCTCCATGACTCAAGAAAGAGCCCACCTAAATAGCACTGAAGGATTGCCAGCTACGTACCAGCCCACCACCACACAACACCCCACCACACCAGAGGATTGCCAAGCCCCTCCTCTCTGCTGCTCTCTATGTCTTAGGGGGGCAGAATCAGTTCACAAAGCACTCGGGGAGCACTGGCCACATACTCCACAGTGACTTTCAAAGGCTGAGGTGGAGGCTGGTCAAGAAGTACTTGAGACGTGTTGGCCACACACTACCCTGCTTCTCTGCGTGGCTGAAGCAAGAGCTTGCCAAAATGGTGCTAGGAGGGTACTGGCAAAGGTTTGCTTTGGTTTGTTGGTTTTTATTATTCCTGGTTTGCACCTCTTGATGGAAATGAAAAAATAGAATAAACAAATCTGTACACACACCTCCTTCTCATGTTCAATGAGATATTTTCTTAATGAGATATTTTTGTGTAACATAATAAATCACTAACTGCCTGAACTTTAAAATTAATCATATAAAATCAAGCATCACATTCAGTCTCTGCCCTTGGGTTGATTCTGCCTCATAGTGACCCTCTAGGAAGAGTAGAATTTCCCCTATGGGTTTCTGGGGCTGTAGTGATTATGGGAGCAGAAGGCCTCAGCTTTCTCCCTCAGAAAGGCTCACAGGTTGGAACTGATGACCTGGTTGGCAACACAAAATCGACTACATCATACACACACACACACACACACACACACACAATCATCAAGTCAATGCTGACTCATAGTGACCCCTGTGGATTTCCAAGACTGTTAACTGTTTACAGGAATATAAAGCCTAGTCTTTCTCCCACACAGCTGCTGGTGGTTTGAACTGCCAACCATGTGGATCGCAGCCCGATGCATAAGCACAACAGTATCAGAGCACCTTAAAAGTTAACTAACATCAAGTCAAATCCAACTCATAGGCGCTCCGTCGGAACGGGTAGACCTTGTCCCTGTGGGTTTCGAGACTGCAACTCTTTATGGAAGTCGAAAGCCTCTTCTTTCTCCTGATGCACAGCTAGTAGCTTTGAACGGCTGACTTTGTGATTAACAGCCCAATAATAACTACTATGTGACCAAATCTCTTCAAACAACTGTAGCCTCAATTATCTATTTTGTTTCAGTAACAAAGAAAACAAAAATTGAAGCACACAGAAAAGAAATATTTACTGTCATTTGGAGGATTACAAATTACAGCTCTTCTCATCCCGGTCTAGTTGGCTAATTTTCACTGGGCTCATATGAAGGCGCCCTGGTAGCATAGAGAGTCATATGGTGGGCTACGAATCACAAGATCTGTAATTTAAATCTATAGACTGTCATCTGAATCTATAGACTCCACCAGCCACACTGTAGAAAAAAGACTAGGTTTTCTACTTTCATAAATGATTACCATATTAGAAACTTTGGCCTAAAAGGTTGCTATGAGGCAGAGTTGAGTCAAGTCAATGGCGGTGAGAATAGTTTGTACCCCTGGTGGCACAGTGGGCTAAGTATTAGACTGCTAACCACAAGGATTGGCATTCAAACTCACTGCCCACCCTACAGGGGGGGGAAAAAATCAGGCTTTCTACTCCCAAGGACAAAGAAGAGACTTTTCACTCCCCTAAAGAATTACAATCCTGAAAACCCAAAGGAGGGATTCTATCCTGTCTTATAGGATCTTCATGAGTCCAAATAGACTTAACAGCAGTGAATTTGGTTTGGTTTTGATATGCTCCCAGAAAGATTTACCACTTCAGAAACCCCAAAGAACAGTCTATTCTTTCTAGTCAACAGATCAGTTATGAGTCAGAATCCAGTTGATGGTAATGGGTTAATATTTCATGACTTTAAAAGATATTGTAAGCGTTTCTATTACATATCACCTGAAATCTATTTCAGCAGAAACACCACGGTAGTAAAATAATCAGCAATGAAGTCTATTTAGATGTTTGACTGAATAGCTTATCTGAAGGAAGATTTCTCTATATTGAAACACAGAAGTCATCATACAAAACAAGTAACCATGAATGATTATTAATAATATCCTTAAATGTATAATCTTTTAGCATTGAACTAAGACTTGCTCTCCAGAAGTAGAGTAGCAATGGCCAGAGCGAGAGGCCAGACACACACAGACCAGTCTTTTGCTAAAGATCAGTGAACATAGGCTCATTGTACTAGCTAAAACAATGTACACACACTTTGTCCTTTTAAGTCTCCATCTTTAAATTAGCCATTCTCAACTAAGGTATTTTATCCCCAAAGACATCTGGCAATATCTAGAGGCATTCGTGGTTGTCATGCTTAAGTTATAGCCCTCAGATCTACTACATAGAAGGACGGGATACTGTTACTAAGCATCCTGCAGTACACTTAACAGCCCCCTGAAACAAGCACTTTTCTGTTATCATTAAATGAATTCTGATTCACACAGGCTCAATAGGGCAGAGCAGAGCTACCCTCACGGGGTCTTCAAGGCTGTAATCTTCACAGAAAGAATCTGCCCCATCGTTCCCCTGTAGAGTGCCCAGCAGGTTCAAGGACCCAATCTCTCGGTTAGCAGCCGAGCATGCAATCACTGCACCACCAGTGATTTGCTCTTTGCAAATAAGTATTACTGCCCCCTCCTAACGACAGGGGGGAAAAAATCCCATCAAGTTCAATCCAACTTGCAGTGACAAGTAGGCATCACCCAGCCCTAAATGTGACAGCGTTGAGAAATCCAAAATTAAACCATGAAGCAAAGCCAGTACCTTCTATATCATTTTACACCCCAAATTGACCAGCACCACTTTCTGGGAACAGACTTGACTGACCCTAAAGAGTGATTTGTTTTAAAAGTGATATCAGAGCAATGTATAAATTCTGGGTAAACTGATACTGCTGTAAGAGATTATCTGTAAACTTTTTATTCTCTAGTACTTTAATCTACTACCGTACATTTTTCCTGACAATTGCAAGCCATTTTTCATTATAATTATAAACTATGACTCTGCAATTTGTCCTGTCTAAACACCATCATCTCTTTTTAGATATACATCTCCTGAGCAAGATTCCCATCCATTTTTGTTTGTTTGTTTTGTTTGTTTTTATTATAGATGAAGAAAGTAGAGAGAATGAATGTCTGATAATAGTTATGGAAACAACTAATAAGACTATAAAGTTAGTTTCCACATAATTCATCGATAGCATGTCTCAATCATTTAGGACATACTACTTAACAATTCAGTATTTCTCTTGCCTGACCATTCATTTATAATTTTTAAAGTTAAAACTCCTTCCCTCATTCCAACTTTCTTATTCTTTAAGTAAATACCTATTTATCTGTTGTTTTGTAAAAATAAAAGCACAGATGCTATCCTAAGTCTTCAGATAGAAATCTTTACTTGATTTAAACCACCCTTCTTCTCATCTTTCCTCTCAAGATTTTTCTCCATATCTCTGGATCCCAAAATACGTCATTTTCTCTGACCTTTGTCTACATCTGTTTTACATTGTGGGGGCTAAAACAAAAGAGAGAGAGAGAGAGAGAGAGAACAACAGCTAAAAGTCCAACAAACATAAATTAATTGGAATAGTTCATACCATTTTAGCTGTTTTTCTACATCCCAGTTGAAAATGACGACAGATCTGTTATTAGGCACACAAGTGGAGTCAGGTAATTTCTTGGGAAGAGTTTACCAGGCAAAGCTTCTCCAAATTCTGTGTGTGGTTTCATTGTGGTCCCCCAAAATACCATGTAGCATTAGTCTCCAGTGGACCTCGGTGTTTTTTAACTGATCTACTCTGCAAAGTAGATGGCAAAGTGGGTGGGGGGGGGGTGAATAGTCTTGACTTAATTTCTCTGTTATTAATTTTCCTTAATCTCCCACCAAGGAAGGTAAATCAAATAAAAAATAAATAGCTATTTTCCTAGGTCATCATTTAAACTCCAAACCCAAATCACTCTGCCACAGAGTTGATTCCAACTCATAGTGACACGATAGGTCTGTGTAGAAATGATTCCTACCGTTCACAAGGCTGGAATCTTTATGGAAGGGAACTGCCACATCTTTCTCCCAGAGAGTGACCAAAGGACACCAAGCACTAACCTTTCTGTAACAGCTGACTAGGACTAAGTTGAGGGGTACAGTGGATTGGCACCAAGTGGATGGCATTGGGAATTTGAAACCCAGTGTCCCCAAAGCCCTTATCTATACTGAAGGCATGGCAGTGTGCTGGTTCGCATCACCTTGGAAACTCCAAACATGCTAAGTGCTAGATAAAAATTAAGTCAGTGATTTGTCTTTCTACCATATATGATCTATTCCTTCCATCCCACATGATAGCCGGTTGACTCCAACCAAAAGCTTATTTGATATCTGCGAATGGAGATTCTGCCACTAGACAGGATTTTCTGAAAAGGGATTGATGGGTCAGATCTTTTTTTCCCCTCACTCTGTTATTATCTTGACATTCATTCATTCCACCGACCCGTTCCCAAATCACAGCATCTTCAGGGAATCAAAGTACCTTGGTAACTAATTTCTGCTTATGCCACTTCTATTGTTTTGTGCAAAGCTGAAAACATTTTAATGGCTAGTTAATAACACTGGAGAATAGTGACCAGGTGCACCTACGCAAACAAATATGTTGATGTACCTCTGGTGGTCAAGGGAATTGTTCCTGTAACCCAATTGGTTTCATAAAACTACTCTCACACACAAATATATATTGTAATGAGTCACCAGAGAGAAAATAAAATGATGACTAGATGTTTGGCAAAAATTTTTAGCAATTCTGACCACCTTGTTAGTATTTTTAGTGAAATACGATACCTGGAGAGTATGAAGAAAGCTGCTTACAAACAATGTAATCAGAATCACTTGAATTTCACTATAAATTTCAGTTTAAGCACACATGATGGTGAATCAGCAGAAAATAGTCCTGGACAATTTCCACACTTCACTGTAAGTATATATACTATGCATTATATATAAAGCATTCTATTATCCTGAGAGCATAGTGAGTTATGAATTGGCCTGCTAGCCATAAGGTCAGCAATTCGAGATGAATTTGCTCCTCAAGAGAAAGATGAAACTTTCTACTTCCACAAAGAATTCAGTCTCAGACACCCACAGGGGTCATTTTAAAGGCACCCTCGATGAGTTGGAGTGACTCCTGGCAGCAGCAAAAACAGCTCTTATGAGGATGGTGTAATCAGGAGGCAGGCGACAATGGTGAGAACATGATGGCGTTTCATTCTGCTGTCCTACATAGAGCTGCAAAGAGTGGCAACCGACTTGAAGGCATCTATCAATAGCAATGACAATAACAAAGGTCACCCTTGTTTGTTGGGGGGGGTTAATTAATAATGTAAAAGGACTCCATCGACATGATTAAATTTAACCAGACCTTCAGTTCCTTAGTGATAGACTATTGTCTCAGGATATGGTTAGATACCATCAAGTGGGTATCAATCTGACCAATCACACCACTGTATGCAAATGAATAAGCCACTTCTGGGCCCTGGACCTTCCTTGCAAGTGTTACATTTGAGTTCACTGTTGCAGTCAGTGTGTCCATCATTCTATAGGAAAATCTTATTTACACGGCCCCTCTACTTTACTAAGCATCTTGCTGCTTTCCAGAGACTGGTCTCTCTTGATAACATGCATAAGATACTTGAAAGGAAGTCTCCCCATCCTCGTTTCTTTATTTTTCTTTTTAGAAGTCATTTTATTGGGGGCTTATACAACTCATCGCAATTCATACATGCATCCATGGTGTCAAGCACATTTGTACATTTGTTGCCGTCATCATTCTCAAACCATTTGCTTTCTACTTGAGCCCTTGGTATCAGCTCCTCCTTTTTCCCCTCCTTTCCCACCCCTTCCTCATGAACCCTTGATAATTTATAAATTATTATTTTTTCTCATGTCTTACACTTTCAGACATCTCCCTTCACCCATTTTCCTGTTGTCCCTCCCCCCAGGGAGAGGGTTATATGTAGATCCTTGTAATCAGTTCCCCCTTTCTACCCCACCAACCCTCCACCCTCCTGGTATTAGTATTCTCACCACAAGTCCTGAGGGGTTTATCTGTCCGGGATTCCTTATATTTCTGGTTCCTATCTGTACCAGTGTATATCCTCTTGTCTACCCAGATATGTAAAGTAGAACTGGGATCATGATAGTGGTTGGGAAGGAGCCTTGGAGAACTAGAGGAACGGTATGTTTCATAGTTGCTACACTTTACCCTACTGGTTCATCACCTACCAGTGACCCTTCTGTAAGAGGATGTCCAGTTGCCTATAGATGGGCTTTGGGTCTCCACTCTGCACTCCCCCTCATTCACAATATGACTTCTTGTTCCTTGATGCCTGATACCCACTCCCTTCGACACCTCATGATCACACAGGCCAGTGTACTTCTTCCATGTGAGCTTAGTTGCTTCTGTACTAGATGACCGCTTATTGAACCTTCAAATCTTTAAGACCCCAGAGGTTTTTAAAAGCTGGACACCATCCTCATTTCTAAGGAGCATTCTGGCTGTGAACCTTTTCCAAGACAGATCTGTTCTGTTTGGGGCAATCTTTTGATAATAATTCAAATGTATCTGTTTGTCTTCAGTCTTTCTCATTCAATATTTAACTTTGGCTTACATATCGGGCAACTGAACTATCACTGCTTAGGTCAGGTGCCCCTTACACCTCAAAGTGTCATCCTTGCTTTTCTGTGCTTTAAAGAGATCTTGAGTGGCAGATTTAACGATGCAACAAGTCCTTTGATTTCTTTTTTTTAATTTATAAATAATTTCTATTTTCTTATATTGCACCATCTCCTGTCTCCCTTCACCCACGTTTCTGTAGTTCATCCCCCCCCCCACGCCCTGAGCAGTAGGAGAGGGAGGGAAGGTTTACATCAATCATTGTAAGCAGTTCCCCATTTCTCCTCCTTCTCCCTCCCCGCCACCTCAACTTCCCCCTGACCTTATGGTATCACTACTTTCATTATTGGTCCTGAGGGGCTTATTTGTCCTGGATTCTGTGTGTTGAGAGCTCTTGTCTATACCACTGTGCGCCCTCTGGTCTAGCCAAATTTATAAAATAGAACTGGGGTCATGACAGTGGGGGGGGGACATTAAAGAACTAGAGAAATGCATATTTTGCCAGTGCTCAATTGCACCCTAGCTGGCTCCTCCCTTCCTTGTGATCCTTCTGTGAAGGGATATCCAACTGCCTACAGATGGTCTTTGGGTCTCCATTCTGACCCCCCTCGTTCGTATCAAAAAGGTTGTTTGTTCAGTCTTCTGATGTCTGATACCCAATCTCATCAACATGGGTTGATGTGCTTCTTCCATGTGGGCCTTATTTCTTCCTTGCTAGAGTACTGCTTGTTAAACTTCAAGTCTTTAAGACCCCGGATGCTCTATCTTCTAATAGTTAGGCACCATCAGTTTTCTTCACATTTGCTTACACATCCAATTTTGTCTTCAGAGATCTTGTTGGGAAGGTGAGCATCACAGAATTGTCCTTTGATTTCTTGACCACTGTTTCTGTGAACATTGATTTCTTTGACGATGTCAATATATACTCCCTGTTTATTGTGATGTCAACTACCCGTCCAGTTTGAGAATTTGTGTTTTCATTACATTGAATTGTAAATCTACATTGAAGGCTGCAATCCTTGATCTTCATCAGCAAGTTCTTCGAGTCTTCCTCATTTTCAAAAAGCACGATTGTTCCATCTGCATATTTCAAGATGCTCATAAGCTTTTCTTCAATTTATCCTCCTGTATAGTCTTTTTCAGGAAGCAAAATGGTTTATCTGCATAATTCAGGGTGTCAGTAAGTCTTTGTGGTAGTTACGTATTCTGGTGTCAACTTGCTACTTTATATTAAGAGTGAAGTAGTGGAGTCTAGCCTGTCAATCTGTCTCAGCTTGATGACCTCATTTGTAGGCAGCTCTCTGGAGGTCAGACACAGACTCTCTGTTTCCTCTTCCTGCTGATAAGATACATGGAACTATGTTAGAACCCTGGAGCTGGAGAAGCCACGTGGAGACCCCTGAGAGCAATGAGATGCTTCCACTGCCACTGGATCCACATCCACTCACTGGCCTATGATCTTCCTGCATTCAGTATCATTGCATGTTTTGCATGACTCTGAAGAGGGATTTACAGATTGGTATCACACATATGGGCTAATATTGGGCTTATGGACTTGATCTGGACTGGGCTGGGATGTCTTCTCAATATTCAGTTGTTCTTGTATATAAAGCTCTCTTATACACATGTGAATGTCTCTGGATTCGTTTCTCTAGTCAAACCAGATTAACACGTGAGTGTCTATGAATTTGTTTCTCTATCTACCCTGACAAACACAGTCTTCTTCAGTCTGACCTCATATAGTCTAGTTCCTCAGAATATTTTCTCAGCAAACAGATTGAATATAGTAAGAGCATGCAACCCTGACTTCTACCTTCTCCGATTTCAAACCACACAGTATTCCCTTGTTCTGGATGAATGACTATCTCTTGATCCATAGTTTCCCCATGAGCACAGTGGAATGTTGTGGAATTCTCATTCTTCTCAAAGCTATCCTTAGTGTGTTGGGTCCAGACAGTTGAATGCATTGGCATAGTCAATAAAACACTTTCTGATAGTCTCTATTTTCAATCACGAGCCATCCTTTGTTGCATTATGCTATAGTGTAATTTAACTCTCCTCTATCCTAAGTGACTTTCAGTATCCTTGTTCTATTACCTAGAGTGAGATATGTCTAAGTCTCCAGATATGAATGTAGATTTGCCTATCAGTTTCTGCTCGATATATTTTACATCTCTGCAATGAAGAGCATACCTGTTTATGATTGCTGTGTCTTCTTGGTAAATTGGCACATTAGTGATTGTGTCATGTCTATCTTTATCTGTAGCAACATTCTTTTGCTGAAACCTATTAATTTAATTACAAGACTAATATAACCATTCACATTTTCTATCGATTGGAATTTTTATGATATATTTTCCTTTAGCCCATCTATTTACTTATATTTAAAATGTTTCATCAATTACTCCAAAGGTTATACATAGGCCATACATGAACCAAAGTTTCTAAGACCCTGAAGCCACTGCTGACCATCTGAAATGGATTACAATAGGAAATCCTAAATAGGACAGCAGAGAAATGTGTAGCAAAATTCAAAGTTTGAAAGAAAAGTCCAAGCTTACTATTCTCCTAAACTGTTGGAACCCTGGAGACTATAACTTTTAGATAGCCCTTAAGCTAGAGCTGAATTCACACTCTCTGTTTAACTCTCAGCCAAACAATAGACAGTGCTGTAAAGTAAACTAATAAGCACCAGGGAGTTATGCACTCCTTAGACAAACCAACCTCATGAGATCCAAGGGCAATATTTTCCCAAGGAGAAAACACAGAAAATTCGGGAAGAATTAGGAATGAAAACCATAAACAAAGGGAGGAAGTGGAAAGAATGCTACTCCATCACTGAGATCATAATCATAGTCCCAAATCAAAATATCTATGAATTGTCTTGTGGAAAACTAAGCTACCAAGAGTTGTTGTTTAGGGTGCATAAAGCTTGATATCTTTTGGAACTCAGTACTTTTTGGTGAATGGTTTTGATCTCTGTTCTTCAGAGTGGATGGTTTCAATTGATTTATCTTCAAGTTCACTGTTTTATCCTCTATCATCTTTATCTGCTCTTGACTCCATTCAGTAATTTTGTAGTTTGAAATATTGAATTTTTCAATTCTAGAGTATTCATGTCATTGTTTTTGCATTTTCTATACCTCTTCTGAGAATTTCTACATTTCCATTTAGACAAACCAACAATAGACAGACCATTTAGACAAATTGTGTTTAATTATAATATTAGATGCTTTGAAATATTTGTCTGTGATTCCTGTATCTCATAGGTCTCTGAATATCCATGTGTTGTTTATCATTTATCTCGGGATCTGATCATATTTTCTTGACCCTTTGTATGTCAAGTAATTTTAGATTTTTATCTTGAGCATTCTGAACACATGTTATGAGACTTTGCATGCTTCTGGAAATTCTTTTATGGCTGTAGTATGATTCAGCAGCAATTAATCAGGTTCAGATTATAAATCTAGTTGCACCTTGTGTTGTCAGCCATTTCGATGTCAGTTATGGTTTCAAATCCTGTGCTGTGCTGATTTGAATCTACCCCATTCACTGTGAGTTATTTCTATAAGTAAAGTAAGCATGTACTAGATGCTAGTAATTAAAGTATTAACAAAACGGGGCACCAGTAGCCCAAAGCAAAGATCCTTAGATGCTGAGCAGCCAGGAAATAGGTAAAACAAACACCACAGCAGAAAGGAACAGTCGGGGCACTAAATAAAATTGATACCAGCTCAGTCATGAAAATGTGCCAGCCAAAAATAAAGTTTATATAAGGGCACTGTTGTATAAGGCAATATTGTATAAGCCCCTATTACTTCAGCACTTTCATTGACATCTTACTCCTACTCTCACTCCCTTGTAATTCAAAACCCTTATCTGAAAAGCTTCTTGGCAATGCATTTCTTTTGAATAGGGGTGGGCATTAGAGTCTCTTTCTATATTCACCTAATATGTCACCAGATCTAACATGAGTGGTTGTTAGGGAATGATGAATTATATTAATAAAAAGAACAGTTACTGTTCCATTTTGAGGAAATCATGTAAGACATATGCATCTGCTGATCCCGCAGCTCTTCCACGTTTGCTAACAATGCTCTTTACTATACTATAAATATAAAGTATGTTCTTGTGCATGTCCTATTGAACAAGTATTGGTCATTCCAAACCCAGATGCTGCACAAAAATGAGGGAACTAGAATAAGGTTACCTTTCATTACATAAATATTAATATATCCAACATTTTGGGAGGCTTGGTATGCTGGTATCATATTAAAGTATCAACTGTATTACTATCAGTATGTGCTAAATTCTGTCCATGTATGTGTGAAGCAGATTTTAAACTTAAAGTTTTTTAAACTTAAAGTTATTATTGTTTACAAAACTTAGGACATAACTCTGTGTAAACAATACAAGTGAAAAGTCATTTGGTTGATTGACTTAGTCTACTTAATCTAATTCCCGCCCGTTAGTCATGAAATAGAACTTCAATTTGTTGTTTACCAAGGTATAGCAAGCATATCATTGTGCTTGTATCCTGGCAAAGACCATTGATGTTCTTTCTGGAATGAGTTGCTGGATGTGACTGTGCAGAAAGGATCAAAATGGATCGGAGACTTGTTTTATTAATATAATATACCATTCGCCTTTATTAATATAATCCACTATTGCCTAACAACCACTCCTGTTGGATCCAGGAGCATACTGGGCAAATGTCAAACTCACAGGCATCAAATTGATTCTGACTTACAGTGACCCTATCAGACAGGTAGAACTGCCCTGTGTGTGGTCCCCAGACTGTTATTCTTTAACAGAATAGGAAAACTCGTCTTTCTCCCATAGTAATCCCAACTAGTAATCCCCTATACCACCAAGACTCCTCCTGAATGAATTAAACCCAGCAGCCCACCCCCACCTCCTATTGATTAGAAAGAAATTGCATATCCCTAAGAGATTTACTGAGATAGGGTATTTGAATTACAGGAGAAAACTGTAGGGGACAGATGACAACAAAGGGGTTGACGTGGCAGGGGTTGCATAGCTTAGACAACCTTGTGAGGGAGCATCTTCGTGTTCCTGGATCATCCTCAGCTCCAACAGTCTCTAGCACTGAAGCTGCTCGCCATTTCCTTTGGTGCCCTGCCAGTCCACTCCCCCCATGGCAATTGTTTTTCCTGTGTCCCATCTGTTTTGCAGCTCTGGTCCTTTGCTTTGGACCACTGGAAGCCTTGTCTTGTTCATGCCCTAAGCATGAGCTCGTCTTGCTTACAAACCTACCTCTCACCTTCATTTAGGAATCACTTTCCCTCAAATCCAAGTTGTTCTTAGGAGATTATCAAACAAAACCCCTTACTTCAGATGTCTGGCCTCGAGTTTAAAGCAATGCCAATTAAGATTCTCTCATGGCTTTTAAGATGGATGCTGGGGAAAACATCCTCTCCCTTTCCTCTGGTGTGGCTCTGAGCGGGTGATGTAAACTTGCATGTATTTGCAGCGTTTTCTCTTTTCTCGAGGAGTCCTGATCATGTGAGTAGAGCGTTGAACTGCTAATCACAGGCCAGCAGTTCAATCTCACTAGCTGTTCTTTAGGGTAAAGATAAAGCTGTCTGTTCCCTACAGCTGTATAGTCAAGAATATGTATGGAGTAGTTACACTACCGAGCATGGGTGACTAGAGAAGGCTGTCTTCCCACACCATACATGAAGTCATCCATGTGCAAAAGATAAGAATAGGCCCAGTGTGTGGATAACCAGAGATAGAATATTGTACAGAGTGATGAAAGGAAAAGGAAGAGAGAACAAAAGGAGTGAATTAGAGATCAAAATCCTAAAGTGTAGACTTAGGGACTCCTTCGTATGCATCAGTCATCTGAGTTTATAGATTCCCTTTGTATTTTACTATTTTAAGCTTGCTTGCTGAGATTCTTAGCACAGTTAATATTGACATTGAAAAGGAAACCTGTGAGGCTGAGCCCTGGTGGCGGCGTGGTTGTGCACAGGACTGCGGCCCACTGGGACGGAGGTTCAATTCCAGCAGTGGGGCTGGACCTCCTACTCCCACCACCGGAGACCAGTGATACCAAAAAAAAAAAAGAAAGAAAAGGAAAGCTGTGATAAAAATAGGTAAAATAAGATTTTATTATTTTTGCCTTTCAAATTAACATGCAGTTTTTAATAAATGACCATAATCTGGGCTTCTCACAGGATACTCCAATGAACATACCATATCCTCAGAACATACCATATCTTTACCATCTGCGGAGAAATGGTAATATTAATAAAGATTCTAAAAAAATAAAAATAAAGATTCTGAAATGTTATTATACTCTATTAACTCCAATAATATCAATCAATAAAAGAGGTTGTTTGAAATGTGGACAAAGGTAAATCTGCAAGGTAGGTTTTTTTTTTTTGTGGGCATCACTGCCTCTGGTGGATGCAAGGTATTTTAAAAGAAGAAAAGCCCTGGAGAAAATCTAAATGTCTAACTGTAAAAAACAACAAAAGTGCTCACCCTGACAGGACATATACTAAAAAATAAAAAAGAATAACAACAACAAAATTTGATAATCATTTAAAATTTCATACAGTATTAAAGCTTATGCTGTACTAGAACATTAACATGAGAGATTTCTAAAAATATAATGCTACTTTTTACAAGTAAAAAAATGTGGAAACTGTAAGACCCCAATTGTATTTATAATTAGACAGAGAAAGACACCAGATATAAATATAATGCAAATAATAACTATCACCACATAGAACTCTTATAGGTGATTTCTACTAATGAATAAAGGTTCTATAATTGGCATATTTACTATAATAAACTAATTATATTTTTCTTAAGCACTAAGAAAACAATGGAAAATTACACAACAGATGTAACTTAAAATGCAGTCACCCTAAGGTCTAAGATGCACTCAAGTATAACCTTTTGGTTATAAGTGGAAGAGCCACAACTTTAAACAAATTTAAGTGAGGTGAGTTTCCTATTTAATAACTAAACTTGTGGATGGCAAGAGTAAAAGGAATGTCCAAGACAGCTGGAAGCAGCATCTTGAATGCCACCAAATTTCTCTCTAAATTCTATGCCCATTTTTTCTTCACATATTTCCATTAAACTACATTAGATTTGATATATCATGAAATATGATTACCAACAAATTCTATACCTCAAAGACTCGATAAATATCCCAATTTGCTTTCCCTTATATTCGAGCAGGGGTTCATACCTGACCCATTGCACTGTCACTCTGACAGTGCAGAAGTTCAACTTAGACAAATTCATAACAATGAGAGGCAAAGAAGCTACAAGATGTCATTTCCAATTACAATTAGTATAAAACAGTGGGCCATAGAACAGAGGAGAATGCTCATTTGCATAGAACACATAGGAGACATCCACAAAAATGGTTATTTCATAACAATGAAAAGAATGGATTTTAAAAAAGGAAAGAAAAGCATGGATTTTGACTCAGTAATACGCAGCCATAGTTGTCAGGACACCATCTGTCATAAATTTAAGATTTGAAAGATTAGCAAGAGAAAGGGAGGAGCAGAAATTTCTGCTAATTGCCACAAGTCAACAATGAGAATGGGGAAGTTGGTCCTATTAATAACTAGAGCCTACTGAACACTAATTAATTCATGGAAGAAAACTTTCACAAAATTTGAAATGTGTGGCTGAGCCCCGGTGGTGTAGTGGTTGTGCACGGGACTGCGGCTCATGGGGTTGGAGGTTCAAATCCAGCAGCAAGGCCGGGCTTCCTACTCCCACCACCAGAGGGCAGTGATGCCCCCAGGCAAAAAAAAGAAAAAAATTTTGAAATGTGCAAATACAACTTCATGAAAAAGGCTAGGGAGATTTAGTAAATGTCCAAATAGTAATATATATGCATACATATAAACATACAAATATATATATGGAATATTTGAGGGTGCTTTATTTTCTTTTGACTTCATTTTTCACAGTTTTTGGAGCCCCTTCAGATATACATATATGTATACTAGTAAATTGTATTGTAACAGACTCTATGTCCTTTGAAGCAATATATTTTCTAACATGCCATTTTCATAAACCATTCTTCCAATGTCTATCAAAAATTTTGGAAGAAATAATTATAGTGAATACTGATATGATATCACTAGAGAGCAAAAGAAAAGATAAACTGACAAGTGAGATAAACTATAACATAAAATAGAATCATTTATGAGACAACATAAAGATAATTTGATTAAATTATAAGATTCAGATTCTTATAGACTATATCTCGACCTCAAAATGTTCCTTGATTTTCCACTATTGAAATGAGTATGAAGTTTTATTCCTAAGTTGCATGATCTTTAGCCAAATCCCTCATTCTTTTAGAACAGAATATATTCATATATAAAATACATCCTAAAAAATTAAGTTCCTTCT
>PVJH01017182.1:0-48535 GCA_004026705.1 Nesogale talazaci | reverse complement strand
TAGCTGCTGTGATTACAGCCTCGTGTCTAGACCCTCCCTTGTCCTTTCGCTACTGGTGCCAAGCACGCTCCAGATAAAAGACAAACATCCCATTCCTGAAGAACTTTTCTGGCTTGTCCTCTTTCTCTAAGCCACAGCCACCAGAGACACTGTTCTGAATGCTGAGAGCCCTCCACTAGCCCCCATATACACATCTTTTATCTGTTTATGTTCTCATAAGACATTGAAATGTGTGGCCAGTTAAACACAGCATTAATGACCCCAGGGTTTTTTTTTTTTTTTTTAATCTCTGCTTCTCTGTTAGAAGAAAGGGACAATGATCAAAATTATGCTTTGCAATCTCTTTCAAATTCAAAAATCACTGATATCTAGCCTTTTCTTCCTCATAACGAGGCTACGGGACAGAATAGAATTGCCCCTGTGGGTTTCTGAGACTGTTACCTCTGGTGGGAACAGACAGCCTCAATCTTTCTCTTGAGGAGCAGCTGGTGGCTTCAAACTGCTGACCTTTCAGTTGACAGCCCATCACATAGCCCATTATACCACCAGGGCTCCATACAACTGGCATTTTAGAAAAGAAACAGTTTAAAAGTAGAATCTTCTTTTTCCATGAAACAGAGATTCGGAAGTGACAATGAAGTTTGTTGTTAGTAAAACATAACAACAGCTTCTGGGTTCTCTGAGTTGTCGCCAAAGGAAAGCTCGTCACCAACGCTGAAATGTTCCGATGGGGTACTACTCGCAAAATTAGATCATCTATAAAAACAGCATATTAATAGTGCACTTATTTTTAACCAAAGCTTCAGAAAAGCAGAAGGATCTCCTCAACACTAATCCCAGATGCCATCATCTCAGACAGCATGTGCCAGAGAAATATCCAGAGTGTGTGAATCAAAAAGGACTGAGGGCTTACAAGGCAAGCAGGAGAGGAAACCAGTACAGTTCTTGTTAGCTCCCAGAGTGCTTCAAAGAAAGCTCAACTTCTGAAGGGTCACGGGGCCCTTGCTTAAGTCCCAAGTCCCTCTTCTTGTTAGAAATGCAATTTGCGTTCCCTGGAATTCTCAGTCTAAGGCATAACTCAAGAATGGCTTAAGGCTTATCATCTGATTGTAACCTCCAGGGAAAAGTGAGCGAAACCGTCTTGCCCTGTGTGAGGTTAACCCCAATTCAGGAAACACTCATACCCTTGTTTCTCTCTCTCGCTCATAAATTCACACACACACATACACACATATAACATATATGTGAATATGTAGCATATATTTTATATAATCTTATATACACAGACATACAGAAAGAGAGAGAGAAAGAGGGTGTCCTTGGGTAGTACAGATGATTAGAATGCTCTGCGCTAATGGTTAGGCACACTAACAAAAATATTGGAGGTCTGAATGAACTCGGCGGTGTGCTGGAAGGAAGGACTGCCTGCCTATCTGCTTCCAAACATCAGCCACTGAATCCCTTCTGGATGGCAATGAACTGATCTTCTTGTGCATGGGCCCACCAACTCAGTGCCCCCTTGCTGTTGGGTGCCATCGAGCTGGCTCTGACCCATAGTGACCCCATCCACAACAGAGTGAAACACTGCCCAGCACAGCGCCGTCCTCACAACTGTGCCTGTGCCCGAGCCCATTGCTATTGCCACTGGGTCAATTCATCTCAGCTGGTGGAGGGCCTTCCTCTCCCTTGTGGCCCCTTCACTTTACCAAGCATGATGTCTGCCTCCAAGGATTGGCGTCTCCTGACATTTTGTCCAAAGATGAAGCTTTACCATCCTTCCCTCTAAGGAGAACACTGACCTTACTTCTTCCAGCACAGATCGGTTTGTCCTTTCAGTGGTCCATGACATATATCCATTCCTCTTGGATTTTCCTTATTCAGTGTCCAACTTTCACATACTCAGGAGGCAATTGCAAATGCGATGGTTTGAGTCAGGCACAGCTTTTTTTCACAAAGCTCTTCAATACTCTAAAGAGGTCTTCTCTAGCTGGTAATATACCTTTTGATATCTTGACTGCCGCTTCTGTGAGCATTGGTTGTGGATGCAAGTAAGACAATATCCTTGTCAACTCCACACTTCTTTCTATGATGTTACCTATTTGTCTAGCTGAGGATTTCAGTCTTCCTTATATTGAGTTGTAATCCACCCCGAAGACTATGATCCTTAATCTCCATCAGCAAGTATTCCTTTTTTGTTAAACAGGATGGTGTCATTTGCAGACCAAAGGTTGTTTTACCACCCTCCAATCCAGATGTCACATTCTTCTTCATCCAGTCTAACTTCTCTGATGATTTGCTCATACATACAGCTGTATAAGTGGGAGCATACAACCTTGACACACACCTTTCCTGATTTTAAACCATGCAATACTACCTTGTCCTCTTCACACAACTGCCTTTTGGTGCATGTAAACATTCCTCATGAGCACAATGAAGTAATGATATAGTCTTCTCAAGATTATCCACAGTTTATTAAGGTCCACGCAGTCAAATGCCTCTACATAGTCAATGAACCTCAAGTAAACATCTCTCTGCTTTGAGCCAAGATCCGTTGGACACCAGCAGTGGTATCCCTTATTCCATAGTCTCTTCTGAATCTTGTCTTAACCTCTAACACCTCTCTTCAAATGTACTGCTACAATTGTTGGATGCTTTCCAGCAAAATGGTACATGTTCAATGATACCTAACAACAATATACAGGGGATTTCAAAAAGCTCATGGGATTACAAAATAATGAAATTCTCATATGAACTTTTGAAATCCCTTATATGTCTTTATCTTTTAAGTTTAATAACTTCTATCAGGTTTCCAACTGCCTGCCAGAATGATACTTTCTTTGATTTGCTTCAGGTGCTAGTATTTTCTACCTCCAAGAGGTGATGTGGATTCTCCTTCAGCTTCCTGGGAAGCAGCTTCAGTTCCATGTTCCTGTAAGACTTCTGCAGATTGTCTTCAACCCTCTCTGGATCTTCCACAAGTGCACCTGGGAAAGCGTATGTTTGTCACCACTGAACAAATGCATTCACCCTACTAAAGAATTTTCCCTGTCATATTTTCTATTTCATATTGTTACACTTATAAGACTTCACCAGCCCTTCAAAGTCCATCTTAGATCATCCTTCTGAACTCCACCATCATTTATATGGATAACATTTAATGTTTACTTTCCAGAGCACTTTCATAGCCATTGACAACTTCACAGGATCCTCTCTGGCTCTTCCTTATAAGAGAACAGAGGTCAGAAACTCTCTTCTCTTGTGTCCCTCATAACATCTAGAGTGAGATTTCAATCCAAGAAGAACCACATGCCGGTCTAGCATCTTTGGAATCTTCCCTTTAGGTCTTTACCAAGGAAATAGTTAGTCTAAGCCGGATCCCATGTGAAGTCGACTCTCAATCTGGATCCCTGCTGCTGCTATCTATGCTTGCAAAAGGTATCTCTGAGTAGTGAAAATAGTTGGCTCTCGGTGGCTACTCACCAAAAGGTGGATGCCTCCCAGCTACCTAGAACACCCTGGGTTGGAACTGATGGGAGTCAAGACTACTCACTCAAGATCCTTGTGTCAGAGAAGCATGGAAGGAGAGGAGAGGCAGTGGTAAAGAGAGCCTTGTGCAGGAGTTGTATTGGTTGATAACACTAGTGTTCTAATGTGAGAACATTAGAGATAAAGTTATCGCTCCAGTGGTAGGGATGGTCTATCCTTATCTTCTGCCTTGCCTCCCACTGTGCTCAGATTCACTGCCCCTTCCACCTACAAGGGCACCCTGAAGGTCTCAGGTGTGAGATGAAAGGGGAACAGCTTGCAAAAGGCAGGATTCTGCAGACGAGACGAAATGTAAGCTTGAAGTGATACACAGTGTGGCGGTAATGATTCCTTGCCGTGTGGGAGGCTCTGGAAGCAGCTTGCACACAGCGACCCAGAGCTCGTCAGCAGTATGTATGCCGGGGCTGCCCGTGTGCTCACCATGCCCCTGTGGGGACAATGCAGTGTGTGGATTAATGGCCCTGGGTTGCAGAGAAGAAAACAGGACCTTAAAATTCTAGCAAATCAGGCCATCGTTGGTACTGGGAGAAGAGGTATTTCAATTCTGCCCTGAAGAGAGCTCCATTCATATCGTCACCGCTGCATACATTTTGAGGTGTGGGCTTCAAGCTGGATGCTTGAAGACCTGGATGTTTTGCTCTTTCTTCCATCACCCCCACTCCCACCCTCTCTCGAAGGCAAACGTGTCAAGCCTCGACTTCACTACCTGGCCCTTTTTAGGAGGTGCCCTCGTGGCATAGTGCTTATGTGTTGACTGCCCATGGCACAAAGCCAGCAGTTGGAAACAACCAACTGCTGTGCAGAAGAAAGATAGGTCTTCTATTCCTATAAAGAATTACAGGCCCAGAAACCCACGAGGACAGTTCTGTCCTGTCCTAAAGGTCACTATGAGTTGGAATCCACTTGATGGCAGTGAGGTGTTTTTTGGTTTGGTTTTTTAAATCTCTTCTCAGGACAATTAGGATTCAATGATTCACTTTCTTCTAAGGATTTGAGAACAAAGCAAATATTAGCAAGCACCAACAATGCCACATCACTGGCCTGGAAATTCCTTTGCTAGCTAGCTCTGATAGAAATCTCTCTCTCTCTCTCTCTCTCTCTCTCTCTCTCTGTGTGTGTGTGTGTGTGTGTGTATGTGTGTGTTCAAGTGTATCTTCAAGGAAAATAAAAAGACTAGCTGTTTGATCCATCTCCCCTTTCTGGGCACTATCCTTAGGGATAGCCTGTTACCCAGGGAAGGAAAGCAAATTTCCTTGGTTGGAACTCACTCAGTGACCTCATTAATAACGTCCACAAGGCTGGTTGGGGTGGGGTGGGGGCTGGTCATCTTCGGGAACCATGTCTGGAGGGCCTTTGTAAATTATGAAGTCTTAGATTGACTTAAATGTGTCCAGCCTTCCAGTATATAATGAAGAGGTTTCACCACGCCATGGGGGCATCTCAGCAGACGTTTTTCAGAGCTGAACAGATAGTAAGGTTTTTACACTTCCATCTTCCTTCCTCCTCGCTGCCAAACCTCTGTGGCTGTGTGCTGCAGAGTTGATTCTGAATGACAGTAGTCCTACAGAACAGAATGGGGGCCCTGGTGGCATAATGGTTATGCAATGGTTATGTAATCTGTGAGGTCAGCAGTTCAAAGCCCCCAGCCGCTCCTCAGAAGAAACGCGAGGCTAAGCATAATCACTGTGCTACCGGAGCTCTGCAAGCAGTACATCTTGGAAGCTCACAGAAGCTGTGGTGTCACCATGAATCAGAACTGACTTGATGGCAGAGTTTGGTTTGGGTCATAGAGTAGAACAGAATTGTCCCGAGGAGGAGTCTTTACCGAAGCAGGTCACCAGGGCCTTTCCCTTTTCATGTGGGGCTGGCGGGTCCAAACCATCAATCTTTCCTTTAGTAGTAGAGTGCTTAACCATTGTGCTACTGAGATGTAGTCAATTAATATGGCCCTTATGTGATGGGCTATAAATTTCAGTCCCCTATGCCTGTGGTTATCATCCTACTTTGGAGGGTTATCATTCCTATTTTGGACTATTCTAATGGGCATAGGATTAAGGTGGGATGAATTCTGAGTCTCCACCTTACTGGTGGTGCCCCCCCCCCCCACCTTTGTGGTCCTTGGGGAGATGGACAAAAGCCTTCATTGCAGTCCTTCTTCTGAGTAAAAGCACCATCTCTGAAGCCCAGAGGAAAGATCTCCCAGGGATCACCAAGGAAAAGGTGTCGTCAGCGGGGCATAGCCAGGGTCACTGCTGAAGCGGTAGAAGTAGCAGAGATCATGCAACCCTGAAGCAGGATCCAGGCAAGGAGACCATAGGCCGGAGCAGAGCGGGCGG
The DNA here is from genome assembly GCA_004026705.1 of Nesogale talazaci. Lineage (NCBI taxonomy): Eukaryota > Metazoa > Chordata > Mammalia > Afrosoricida > Tenrecidae > Nesogale > Nesogale talazaci. Next base: position 42,653 of record PVJH01017182.1, on the reverse strand, counting down.
CGGGGCTCTGAGACTTGGAGATGCGGGCAGAGCCGCTGATGGGCGTCTCCCTTCTTGGAACCAGGCACCGAGGGACCTGGCACATGTCAGAGAGACTGAGGGGGGCGGGGGGGGGGGGGGGGGGGGGGGGGGGGGGGGGGGGGGGGGGGGGGGGGGGGGAGAGAGAGAGCGAGAGAGCGAGCGAGCTGAGGGGAGGCACTGCTGTGCACAAAAGACTTCCTGTACTCTGATCCTGGCCTATGGAAACTTGTCACCCGTCTCATAACCGCCCACATTTGAGTGTTGTCTGCATTCTGTGTGACTGTTGCAGTGGACTGCCAACCCAATGGAAAACCAGAGGGTTGTAGGAGCGGCAGGTGTCAGAGCAAAAACGGAAAGATGGACGGTCGAGGCAGGTCTGACAAGCGACCAGACGTCCCGCTTTTGTCGTGGCTGTCCCAATTTTAAACAATTTTCCCCGTGTCCTGCGGCATTTTTTTAAGTCCCGATTTTTTGAACGAATACAGGACAAGCTAGGGAACGACGGGAGAATGGGAAAGGAATATTCCGCCCCCCACCCCCCACCTCCGTCAAGGGTGTCCCGCTTTACCAATGTTAAAATCCGGTTACTTTTGGCCATCGACCTTGGGCAGCTGGGGAGAGGGACACTCCTTCTCCCTTGCGGTCGGTGGCCAGAAGGTGTCAGATATTGCCTCCAAACATCAACGCCCCCTTTTCACACCTCACACTAGGTGTTTCTGCTTCACTGTTGCTGCATTGTATGCTCTGGTTGAGCATAAGGGATTTATTTAATCAACTTCCCTGCCATTTTTTTTTCACTCAGAAACACTTCTCAGGAATTCTCTCTTTTTTTCAGATGTTTGCATCATTGGAGGCTTTTTTTTAATGTCATAATTTATAAACAGTAAAGTTGATTTTGTTAGGTTTACAATCCTGTGAACTTTGGACATTTTTATTCAGTCATGTAACATGATCACGATCAAGAGACAGGCCATTTGCACCACTCCCAACAGTTTCCTGGTGTTCCTTTTGCGGTCAGTCCTGTCCCTCAATTCCTAACCCCTGACACTCACTCACCTGGTTTGAGTCCTGCAGGTGTGCCTTTTCCCAGAGATAGGTATGTGACCTTTTCACCCAACACGATGCTTGGGGGATTTATTTGTTGCCTGGTAGATCAGTTAATTGTTTTTTCTTATTGCTGGACAGCATTCTTTTATATGGCTTAATGACGATGTACCCACTTGGCAAGTAAGGATCTTTGGGTTGATTCTGTGTGTGTGTGTGTGCGTGTGTGTGTGATTATAAGTAAAGATTCATTTTTTTTGAGGGGGCGAACAACTTATTAGAATTTCCTTCTGGAGCAATCAGGGATTGCATTTTGGGATTGCTTTAGGTCAAGGTGTTGCTCTTCACCATTTCAGCCCAACCAGTTGTCCTGAAATTAGTTCCCAACTAGAGTTGGCGGCTTGTTCTTTCTTGACAGGGGTTCTCTAACAAAGAGATGCTGAAGTCCGAACCCCCACTACCTCGCCTGTGATTGAGCACTTGCGTGGAAATGGGGTCTCTGAAGATGCTATTAATGGCATTCGTATGGGATGGGTGGTGATAGCGTCATAATACAATCTGGATGGTGTCCTTAGGACAGTTTCTACTTTGCCAATTCCCATTCTTGGAGACCTGATGCGTGTCTAAGTAGAATTGTTCTCCACTGGGTACCCAGTGGTTGCTTTTTCCGAAAGCGATTGTCCTGCCTTTCTTCGAAGGTGCTTCTGATGTGGACTGAAGTTGAGCTCTGTAACCTTGCTAGGGAGCCAAACATATTGTCATCGAGTTGATTTTGATTCATCAAAACCACACCCATGCAGAGTAGAACTGCGCCCCACGCAGGGTTTCAATGTTCTGCATGATCTTTCCGAGGCAGACGACCAGATCTCCCATTGCCAAGCCTTCCACCTTCAGGTAGGTTTGAACACTCTGTTTTTAGGGTTTGTGGTCAAGCGTTCAATGCAAAGACCAAGAGAGGCAGGAGGACATGTGAAAATGCATTTGTAAGACAAGGAACACGTGGGGCTGCTGGAGCTGGGAGGGACAAGAAAACTTGGTATCCTAGACTTCAAAGAGAGCGCGTTGTTCCTAGCCTATGACTTTTTATGTGGGAAACAAAAACAACAAACATCCCTTCCCAACATCTGTGATAGGTAGGAATTATGCAAACTAGACACTCCTGGGTAAGAGTAAGGGCAGAGCCTAAGCTATTAATTGGGTCAATGCCTGATGATACCTTCTTGATGACATAAACCTTTTTATATAAGAAAGAGATCAAGAATGAATGGAGTGGAATTCTCTTTGGCCCTTTGCCTTCTGTGAAAGCTGAATCTGGGCCCCAGCTCCTTGATCTCCTGCTGTGTCACTCGGGGTCCCAGGAACTATCAGCAGATTACCTTCAGCAGGTTGATCGGGCCAACTTCGTGCCTCTGCAAGCCCCAACTTGTTTCCCTGCTGTCTCTGCCACCTCACTCCCTGTTCATGAGTTTCCATGATTCTGGAGAAGCCTGACTTAAACGAGACTAGAGAGGCCCATTTCTATATCTGCGCAAACCATTTCCTGATATGAATCTCTTTTCCTCTATAACACATAGAAGAGTTGCTGGTTTAGCTTCTTTAGAGAATGCCGCCTAACTAAACATCTGAGCCAGAAAAGAGGCTCCAGTCCAAAGCCGTTCACAGGTCTCACTAGCTGCTTGAGCCTTGGCAGTGCCTTTTACACTAAGGCTCTGATTAGAATAATTGTATGACAATTGGTCTTAAACTCTACCCACAGGAAATGCAGAGCCAAACTTCAATAATGCAAATGATTGGATTTTGAAAATTAGCTACCTGAGAAGTAGGAACAAAAAATATAGACCTCAAAGTTTTAGGAGAGGTTGATACCAATTTATTCTGTCGTGTGTGCCCTGAAAAACTGGAATCTGGCTGTTAGGCAGATTCTTGCTCCAGGCATAATAGTGTTGCAACATACTGTGGTATCACAAGGCAAAACTCTTGCGGTTGAAACATCTCTCTCTCTTTCTAACTTCCTTCTCTTCTTAGGAGGGTTGAGGGAAAGAAGGGGGAAGGGGAGAGAGAGTAGAAATAAGGGAAACAGTAAACTTGGGCAAGTAGAGGCACTTTTCTCTTAAAAAGTAGGCGTCCTGGTGGTGGAATGATCCAAACCCTTGCCTGCTGACCCAAAGTCCCGCAGTGTGAACCCACCAGTCACTCGATGGAAGAAAGATATGGCAGTCTGCTCCAGAAAAGTTGCTGGCTTTGTGTACCCGGGGGGGGGGGGGGGGGGGCAGTTCTACTCTGCTCTCTGAAGTCACGAGGCACTGGAATGGACTCCATGGCAGTGGGTTTTGCTCTTATTTTATCTCAAAAGTTGTTTTCATCTCGGAAACCTGATACCAACTCGCTGTCAGGATCTGAGAAACTAAGGGGGAGTTGCTGTGAGTCACTGTAGAGAACGACAGCAAGCTCTGACCGACGGGAATGGCCCTCTGGGTGGAGGCAGGAGAGGTGAGTGGGCCTGACGGAGAGTTTGGAGACCAATTGCCCATCTTCACAGGAAGGCTCTGGCAATGATGAACTGGGGTGTCTGGATGGTGCAAACAGGGGGCACACTCAGCTACTAGTTGGAGGCTCGAGTCCACCCAGAAGCACTTCGGAAGAAAGGCCCAGTGATCCACATCTGAAAAATCAACCCAAACAACAGTAGCAGCCCCCACCCCCACATCCCGGGAACACAGTTTTCCTGGGACACACATGGAATTCTCCACTGAGTAGCAACCAGGTATCGCCAGCAATGGGTTCAGTGGCCCATCTGCAACGTGACAGTGGGTGGGTGGATAGGGTGGGAGTGGTGGAGGGTGAGCCAGTGCTCTGGAAATTCAGCTACAATCACTGTCTATTCCTGTCTGATGTCCACAGGCAGCCAACAATTATATGAAGAAATGCTCATATTCTTTAGCCGTAAGAGAAACACAAATTAAGACATTAACATGACAGCACTGCACACTGACACCCTTAGCAAAATTAAAAAAACAAAAACAAAAAATCAGAAAACCCCAAATTCTGGAGACGATGCACAAGTCTGGAATGCTTGCACAGTGCTAATAGGGTTGCAGAATTGTACAAACCCTATGGAAAATAGGGTGGAGGTTCCTTAGACAAAACAAGTACCTTATTATTCTGTAATCTCTACACTTGGCACAAACACTAAACTTTAAGAAATAAAGAACAAAACCCATACATATGCACCTCCCATGTTTATCACAGAAATTTCTATAATTGCAAAAAGATGGAAATAATGAAAAACCCTCTCTGTGGAAGAATGGATAAATGAACTTTGATACATACACACTATGCATCCATAAAAGACAATGACAAGTCTGTTGAACACCTCATGATATGGATAAGATTAGAGGACATTTTGCTCGATAAAGTTTTTCTTAGGTGCTATCAAGTTCCAACCTATAGCTTCTGTGGTAGTTACATAATCTGGTGTCAATTTGAGAGGATTGCGAGTGAAGGAGTGGAGACTAGTCTGTCAATTGGGTCATAGCCAATGAGACCTCTGTGTAGGCATGACCTTCTCCTAAGAATTCTGGGAACTCCGGCATCTTCTCCTTGGAGATGGAAGACATACACTTTCTATCCCAGTTTACTTACTTGGAGACTCTGTACTGATATGGCTGACTCCCTTCAAGACATCCCTAAGGAGAAGTCACATGGACCTACTCAGTTACAGCCAGAACCCTGGATCTGGAGAAGCCACATAAAGACCCGTGCCAGCCCTGAGAAGCTTACAATGCCACTGGATCTTCAAGCTTCCTATCCCCTGGCCTGTGATCTTCCTCCATTCAGCATCATTGCATGTGTTTCATAGTCTGAAGAGGGTATTATAGGTTGGTGTTGGACACATGGGCTATTATCGTACATATGGACTTGATCTGGACAGAGCTGGGAGGTTTTCTTAATGTACAATTGCCTTTTATATAAAACTCTCTCTCATACGCATATGTGTGTTTATGAATTTGTTTCTCTAGTCTACCTGGACTGACACAGCAATTCTCTGCCTAGCAGAAGAAAACCCTGCATGATCTCGCCATCCATCTTCACAATTGTTCCTATACCAGAGGCATTTGTCAATCCATCCCCTTGAGGGCCTTCCTCTTTTTCACTGTCCCTCTACTTTACCAAGCATGATGTCATTCTCCAGAGACAGATAATATATCCAAAATAGGCATGACGATCTCTTGCCATTCTAGCTTCTAGGGAGCATATGGGGCATACTTCTTCCAAGGCAAATCCATTTGTTCTTTTAGCTGTCAGCAAAGTTAGGCGATATCGTAAAGTTAAATATTTCATGACAGCATTGTTATAAGGGAAGAAAGATTTCACATCAAAGGAAGAGACTTTGAAGACTACAACAAGGCTGGGAGTGGTAAGGCGGAAGATAGGGGAAGTAAAGCAAAAGGCGAGGGAGGTAAGGAAAGAGGGTGGGTGACAAGAGAAAAGAAAAGAAAGAAGTAAGAACCACATACGAGAGAGAGAGAGAGAGAGAGAGAGAGAGAGAGAGAGAGAGAGAATGTGTGTGTTGACTGGGATACGCTCACCGTTTTGGAGAGATGAGCTGTGCAAATGTATGTCATATGTTTGGTTTTTTTTTTTGCATCACTGCCCTCTGGTGGTCATGGGAGCTACCCAGCACTGCTTCTGAGAGCCACTGCTGGATTTGAACAGCCACGCCCGTCGGCGCAGTGCCTGCCACCACAGCTCAGCCCCATATGTTTTTCTTTGTATATATTATATTCCACAAATAAAAGGGGAAAGTGATCATGAATAAAATTAATATTTCAAACAGAGAGAGAGAGAAAATGAAGGGCCTCATCCTTAAGAATCCTCCGGTTTCCTGGTTATAAAAGGAGGGAAAGTAAAATGGAAACTGACATATTCTTTTGTAACACACAGCTAGTTTCCAATGAACAATATCTGAGATCCAGTAATGCTTACCTAGGCATGTGCACCCAGGCTCAAAGCTGCACATCTGTGTTTTATTGACTATCCAAAGGCATTATCGTTCTGAGGAACAAGAATTCCAGAGCACCCACGTGTGCTTACATGGAATGAATACATAGAACAAAGGCAGTTGCTCAGACAGAAGACGAGGATTTAAAAGCAGGGAAGGTGGGCATTGGGGCTGGCTATTTTCACCCTATTTGCTCAATGTGTATGCTGAGCAAATAATCTCAGAAACCGTACTCTGTGAAGAAGAAAGTGGTACTGGGGATTGGAGACAGACTTTTCAACCACTTGTGACGTGCAGATAACACCACCTTGCTTCCTGAAAGTGAAGAAGACGTCAGACTGTACTGATGAACATCAAAGACAGTCTTCAGTATGGATTACAACTCAGTGTGAAACACAAACAAACCAAGATCCTAACAATGGACCGATGTAATGATGCATGAAGGAGGGACTAAAGTCACAGATTTCATTTTACTTAAACCTACAATCAATACTCACAGAAATAGCAGTCAAGAAATCAAAGGACATATTATATCATACTGGCCAAGACATAGAGTGCGAAAGAGCAAAAACACCACAGTGTAAGGTATACCTGACCTAAGCCAGGTTATTTTCAACTGCTTCATATGCATATGAAAACTGGATCATGAATAAAAAAACTGATGAACTTAGGTATTTGATTATAGGCTGGTGGTGGAGTGACATTTCTTAATATGGGTCTTCTACCCAAGTTTCTGTAGCTCCCCTCAAATGATTGACTGTGTGTTACACTACTAGAGAAGACGGGACTGTTTTCATAACCCCTACCCGGGCTGTAAGGATGAGCCATCTTTGAAGCTGCAGAACCCGCTCATGCATTGCCACCCAGGCAATGTCAACTCATACTGACCCTACAGAACAGGGTGGAAGTGCCCCTGTGGTTTTCCAAGACTGTGACTTGTTACTGGAGTAGAAAACCTCCTCATTCTCCCACCAAGCATTGGGTGGTTTTGAACTGATCACCTTGTGATGATCGCAACTTATAACGCACTACACCATCAGGACTCCTCCTGAACCCGCAGAGGAGAGAAATCTGGAGCAACTTGGAAGAGCACGTCCAAGATCTCTCTCTGGAGCGGCAGAGGCTGTCGAGACCAGATGCATCATAGACTGTGGCCTGGAGACTCAGAGGAGCAGCATACGGAGACTATGGAGTGCCTTCTCCTTACCCGGCCCAGGGCTGTGGGATAGAGCAACAGGCAGGCTGGCTTCCTGGCCCAGTGAGGCAAATAGTAGGGCCCACGTGGCTGAGCAGCTAAGAACTGGAGAGACTTGGCTCTCAGGTAGCTGAAGGGCTGAGAGACTATGAGAGACTTGACTGCTGGCTGGGCAGCCCAATGATTCCATCCTTACAGTTTGCTGACTCTGCCTTGTGGTAACCTAGTAACTCTCCCCTAAAACAGCACCTTAATTGTGAGTATGGTCTGTAAGTTTGATGAGCGATTGCAGTAACTTATTCAACGGAGAATAGATGCAGGATGGTGTGGGAGGAACAGTTAGGGTCAGAATAGGTGAGGAAGATGGACCATGAAGGCTTGTCTGACTGCTGTCTTGTGACAGTGGGGAGGCCAGAGGAGGTCAGGTAGGTGCACCTCCATGCTGTTTAGTGCAGGACTGGCTAAGAATATTGGCTCTACTGTGAAAAACAAACAAATGTGTCTGGGAAGAAGTGCAACCAGAATTCTTCTTCATCACAGGTTCTTGCTGGTGGATGTGTCATCAGAAGGGACGAGACCCTTTAAGAAGTACATCACACGTGGGAAAGTCAGAGAATATTTGAGGCAAATCCTCATTGAGGTGGGATGACATAATCAGTGACTTTCATTGTGGATCTGCACCCGGCAGTGACTGAGGATGATGCAGGAGCAGGCAGCGTTGTGTTGGGTTGTAGCTCTCAGTCAAGACTGACTCGATGGCAGCTCTCCACAGGGATGTCGCCCTCGGTACCGTCCACAGTGCCAAAGAAACGCAATGATTCTGGACACACTGCACACAACAGTGTCTTGTTTGTTTGCTTGTTTGTTTGTTTTTGAGCTTTGAAAAGACTAAATAGACAAGCATTCCTACCAAGATGTATCTACTTGTTACCAAGTCTTTACAATGCATCAATCACGGGTGAAGAACTTGACCTAATTTAATCCTCCCCACAAACAGTCCAGGTCAGCATTTCTGTTCCGATTTCACAGGCAAGGATACAAGCCAGAGGGGTGAAGAACCTCGCCTGAGATGCCAGCACAAGGTCACCACGCCACCCGTGGCGACCCATGGGACTCATCATCAGCATCTCAAAAAGCAAGCAAGTTCTCTGACACAGCACTTTTGAGAAAAAATTCAAGGATATTTTTTCCCGATGCTCACCCAAACCATAAATCTTTCTTTTAGAATCTTGTCTGCGCCAGCAAGGAACCTCGGCGGGATGCTTTCTGCCTTTGGTCCACCTGAGCAGCTATTCTCCATGTAAGACAGCGCTAATGGCTGGAAGGTCTCTTCCCCTCCCTACTAGCCCACCTCTATCTCCCAATCCAATTACAAGTTCAATCTACTTTCCACTGCCTCCTACCCTTTAATCCAAGTTTGCATGCAGGATTCACGTGGGTGACTTCCACATTGATATACGTGCCTCATGTCTAATTCATCTGAACGTGAATGTGGCAGAATGAAGTTGAGACATCAGCTGGTTGGTTTTGTGTGTTTCCACCACCTGCTGATGTGTCCCTTATCCTTCCTGTATCATTCACCCAGGAGACTCAGACTTCCCCCAGGAGAAGAGATGCAGAGGACAGAGTCAGTCCTAGAAAGGGCAGGGAGAGAGCAGACTCCATCACAGGCAGCTGTTCTGAGAGCGAGGAGGGAAAGATAGCCACCTTACCTGTGGGCCTGATGATTGCATCCAACAGGATAATGGGTCACTCAGGGAATGCCAGCTTGAGAGGGGGCTCTCGAAGGGCTAAGCGAGCTCCAGGCCCAGCAATTCCTCCTACATACTGATGGGGCAAGAACTGAGACCAAGAACTGGCTGGAGTTAAGTATCTCCCACTGACTGGGAATAGGAAGCAAGAACATAGTCATAATAAACCTTGTTGCATTTCCTGCCTAACTGGGTATATAGAAAACCTTTGCCTTCATCCTAATAAAAAGTTGAGGTAATGATTCTTTACTATCTAAGACAAATCCTGACCCTAGTAGAAGTTAGCTATAAAGCAGTCAAAATCTCAAAGCAGTGTGAGGCGTACGTGAAAAAGCGTACCGTTTCTGGCTGGTACAGGGCTGAAGCAAAGTGCAGGCCTTTCCTTCCCGAGGCCTCGGGGAAACTCCGCTAGCAGTGGAGCCCTTAGCTGAATGTACCACCACCAAGGGACTCCTTAAGGCTGGATACGAGAGTTGGAAATGATAGTCCCAAGAATGTCCTGAGAACAGTGGGCAGATCATTTCATATCATCTCTATCTATTCCATTTCTAACCTCCTTACCGTGAGTCCATGGAGTGCTCCTTGTGCGTCAGGTACTCTGCTAACTGTTGGAGCCTCCGCGAAGGATGAGGGTCTTAGCACGAAGGAGGCAAACGTGACATGTACAGGCATGCGTGAGTGGCAAGATCAAATTGACTGAACGAAAACCAAGTGGAGAGGCCTCAGGCTCCTGTCCTACACTGGCCTGTGGAAGAGCAGTTCCTTGAATCTCTCTCCTTAAAAGCAATCACTCGGTGGCCTGGAAGCCCAGGAGTCTGCCTCTTGAGATTTAGGGGACCCGATAGGAGAGAGTCATGAGTGGAACATGGCACTGGTCAGAGTCACCCTAGAGAGTTTCAACCAAGCCGAGGCTTTCTTGGTGAGGAACAGGGATGTCTGAGCACAGTGCAAATGCCCCAGTGCTGCGTGCCACCTCCTCACACGTGTTCTTATCCTGGAGCCCCTCAACGCACAGGCGCGATCACCCTGGCAGACATGGTTAAGCTTGGCCCCCAGGGTCCTGTTGAAACCTCACGGTGACCCAATGGCAGCAGAACCACTAGTACTCTGTGTCACGCAAAAGGAAGTGAATGTTCAGAAAGCTAAGGAGAAAACGGTCACACAGCTCATTAGGAGCAAAGAAGAAAAATGTGTACACACTGGGTGCATCCTTGCAGGAGCCCTGGTGGCGTGGTGGCACACATGTTGGGCTGCCGACCACAAAGTGAGCAGTTTGAAACCCCCGGCTGCTCTGAGGGTGAAAGATGAGGTTTTTGACTCCGGGAAAGATTTTCAGCCTCAGAAACCCGGCGGGGACAGTTCTGTCGTGTCCCATATGGGCCACCGCGTTAGCATCGACTCAACGGCCGTGAGTTTTGTCTCTACAGTACTGCACACTAAGAAACAGGTAGCTAGGTGTTGAAAAATAGGAAAAACGTTCTAAAGCATTTCTCATATGTGTACTACATCATCCGCTGTAACAGGGGCCAGCCAAGCCTCCATTTCTGTTCATACAGGTTTCTTGGAATGCACTCAAGGGCAATGGGTTTCACAGATGTGGTGATTCAGTGGTAGAATTCGTGCCTTCCGTGGAGGAGGCCTGACGCAGCCGGCACTCAGCAGAGTAGAGATCTGCTGTTGCTGCGGGGACGCTGATAGGGTCCAGATAGGCTCCGAAGAAAGTGCTGTGAATCTGACTCAGAAAAGGAGCCTGTAACAATGCTTGCTGGCACTGCGGTTGGATCTGCGCCCGAGCAGGCAGGGCCGTGTGCTGCTCCCTCGTCCCTGGGTGAGACAGGGAACAGCGGCGTCACGGCGCTGTCTCTTCAGATCACAGGCTGTTGTTGGCATCAGACCGTGTCTCAGGGCGCTGGGACCCAGCATAGCGTGTTTGAACAGAAGTCAGCCGTGCCTGTCGTCGGTGTCATAGTGAGCAGTGTCCTTCTGAACCTGTTCAGAGGATCTCGTTTTTATTAGGTTAAGAATTAGTCACAGGGCCTAACTACTTTTGATGAAAGGGCCGAAATAATTGCTTTTAAAATTTGGAGTATACTACGGGCTTTGGAAAGATAAAGCGAGTGATTCCTCTGCTAAGATGATCTTATGTGAATGAGTGTTGCCTAGGGCGGGCCAAGAAAGTTCTTTTCAAAAACATAAGGAAGCACGGCTGAGGTGAGGTTGGGATGGCGGATGACATACCCCTTTTAAAGGCATGTGCGTGTGGTATGAATTCCTGTGTGCACTGTCTAAACACACACACAGGCACACGTCCACACAGATACATGCCCAGCACACGGACTTTCTCCCAGTTATGATTTCTGCTTCAAAGAGAAAGATTTAGCCTGGTCTTTCCTGCATGCTTCAGTTGAGTTCAAGACTGCTTTTGCCTTGACTACTTTCCTCTAAGGCCTCTGGGTAAGAGTTTGGGCTCAACTACCAACTTCAAGAGGCTAATGGCACCGTGTACCCAGCGCTGGGCAATATGCCTCTGTAGAGACCACAGCTTGGGAGCTCGGTGGAGCTGTGCTTGTTACAGGCAGTGAGTGGGGTCCTCTGGCTTGGTGTCGTCTCCTGTTGAAATGCACCTGAGGTTCCTCCAGCAAGTTCTTCTCTTCTCCAGCCCTTCCCCAAAACCTCTCCTGATCACCACTCTCACTTTCCTTTTTATTGTCTTTAATGGAGAGTCTACTAAGGCCACCATCACAGGACTCAGGAGACCCACCCCCACCCAGGATGGTGCCTCGTACAACACAACACCAAGAGGACAAGAGGAGACCTGGGAGGGGCTGCAGCTAGGTTATGACCCTGGGCCCCTGAGGACTATCTCCTGGATTTGACTCTTAAAGGCCGAGAAATAGAAGAGCAGGTGGAAGAGAGAGAAAGGTTTGATGCAGTCAATCGATGCTCCAGGTTCCTGGTGGGACAAGGCTTTTTGCATACCCTCTTTCTCGATGGCATGTCTGCCTCACTCTGTAGCCCACTGCAGTCCACGGACATCGCCAGGGCAAAGGAATGGAGCTCAACCACGACTTTAAGGAAGTGTCTTTGCTTGAATCACTGACTTTGCTCAGCCACTAACCTTTCTCTTCCACTTGGTAACAGTGCTATAAAAACAAAACACTGGGGCTGAGCCCCGGTGGCGTAGTGGTTGTGCGTGGGACTGCGGCCCACTGGGACGGAGGTTCAGTTCCAGCAGTGGGGCTGGGCTTCCTACTCTCACCACCGGAGAGCAGTGATGCCCCCCCAAAAAACAAAAAACAAACAAAAAAAACACTGACTCTTTGAGACCTTATAGGACAGGGTAGAACACACACACACACACACACACACACACACACACACACAGTGAGTTTCTGAGACTGTAGCCATTTACAGCCCCATCTTTCTCCTGGGAGCCTCTGGTGGTTTCAAACTGCTGATGGCAATTCAATGCATATGAAGGGCCCCCAGGGGTCCCTTAATAACAAGCGCCATAGTAGGTCAGAAAAGAAACACAGCATCAACTTTCTCCTCCGCACGCCTCCCCTGGGCCAGAGTCCAGCAGCACTCTGGGTAAGGCCCAAGAATGCTTCATTTGGGCCAGATTAGCCGAGGATCTGCCAGAGCTACCAAGTTGTCACAGAAGAGCCTCTGGGACTTTCCTTATTCACTGAGAACCATTGTTGACAGACCCAAACCCCCGCCCACCACAGCTCCACACCCACGGACTCTTCCAGCAGGTAACAGAGTGTGCCCATTGTGCCAGCACTAGCGCCTGCCTTCAAGAGGCGGTCGGCCCTCCCAGAGGAGAATTCAGATGGTCCAGCTGGCTGTTTCATAAACATCTTAGATCCAGACACGGTGTCAGCAAAATCTCTGCAGGAGGTGAGCTAGGCATACGACAATAATTTACACGTGTAATTTACATGTAAATCATATTTTCCTCTGATGCCCACGGAGGACTTACAGATAAGGATTTCCTGAGTCAAATGATAAATGAGGGATTTTGAAAACAAAAGCAGAAGCAGAAATAAAACGAACCACTCTGGGGAAGCCTGTTTCTCGGCGTGGTGGCCTGAAGGCCGAGCTGATGCATGGCTGGACATCTCAGCCATGCCAGCGTTAATGCGACTGACCCCACATAATGTGGTGCTGTGTGGCGACGTCGCACTGCCTCCCCCAGCGATCTGACATGAGCCTCTGATATTCAGCACATTTTGGAACAGACTCGTGACACGAAAGACCCTTCTGACAGGCTTCTACTTTGTTTTCTGCCCTAGGATAATGGGGACATTCTTCTTCTAGAGCTGTCACAGAGACTGGCACTATCAGATGATGGCTTGATAGCTGTTTATCAGTTGGGATAAATGCAGGCCTCCCTAATCACCCCCAACCTAAAAGAACCAAAAAGGGGAAAAAAAGAAGAAAAAAATCAGAGACGCACATTTCAATGGGATATTTGAAATTACTTCATTCACTTTCTGAACCCTTAAAAAAAATCAATGTTTGAGCTCCAATATTTGGCTAAATAGCGCATGAAGCCATTCCATCTGGTCACTTTTCTAACCCCCTTTATCTGCTTTATGTATTGAGTGTGGAGAGGCTAGTGGACAGAAAGGCTTTCTTTCTCCCTTCAGGGACTTATCTCTTCTAGGAGGTGTGACAAAGAGAAACAGAGTGTGGGGGGGCAGGATGAGAAAGAAGGTGGAGCTGATTCTGTTACATCTGATACTTCTGAAAATGGATTGAAGCGAACACATTTCAGCTGCCTCTCAAGCAGCGGTGGTACTCTGGTGAAGGTGCCCCGTGAGTGTTGGGTGAGGGGCAGGGGTTGTGCAAAGAGGACTCTTCTTGCTCGGTCTGAGAAACCGGCCCTGTGGGGAGCACGCCACACATCCTTCCCAGCTAACCCCCTCCACCGAGAACAGGACTTCTCTGCACACACGGCCACACCTCTCACTGGGCCAGCACCTTCTTTACAGCAACCTATGACACTAGCATCTCTTGTCCTCAGGCCTGCCCAAGGTGGGTTCTCCATCAGCATTTGGGAAGGGATGAAAGAAGGATGAATGAAAGGAATGGAAGAGAAAGGGGAGGGTGGAAAAAAGGGAATGAAGGGAAGGAGAGAGGAAGACTGTTCGCTAAGGAGGCCAGCCTGGGAGACCCTCTAGAAGCACGATGAGTCAAATCCAGTCGACACGCTGATGGGCTTTCCACCCAATGCCAAACTCACTGCCATTGTGTGAATCTGACTCACCATAACCCCACGGGACTGAGCAGAGCTGCCTCTGGGGGTTTCTGAGACATCATCACAGTAGAAAGGCTTGTCTTTCTTCCATGAAGGGCTGAGAGTCCTGAACTTCACATCCTATTTGTAACCCAGGGCCCCACCTCGGCTTCTTGATAGGGACTGTCTATAATAGGAAAAAAAAATAAATGCAAAAGCATTTATTTTCAATCATAAGTATGTGTCAAATTTACTCAGTGGCAGTGAGTGTGATTTGGAATTAAAATGAAAGTTTTCATTCTCACAAGCTATTTAGGATATTAACTTTGTAAAGAATAAAAAGGCAAAAGGAAGAAAAATGTTAAAATTACATTGTGTGAATTACTAACCTATCAAATTTACAGAGTAACTATGACCTTCCCAGGAATTTAAAAAAGCCATACATTGCTAAAATAAAATAGCTTATTAACATTGTACATTAGGAACACAAACCTTTTAGTAAGTGCTCCTCATAATTGGTTGATTTAATCCTTTGTAAATGTTCTTTGTCAAAGAAACAACCTGAATTAAATGTCAATACGTTGGTTAATCATTAGAGGATTCCCAACCTTGTTCTTTGTTCTACTCCTTCAACAATAAAAAACCCTGTAAATCCTCAGTGTTTCCTTGAGTTATCTTAGGTAAAGTCCAAAGTCTTATGCGTTCCATCACTTCCCTGACAAAGTACCCTTAACTGCAGAGGGGAGTCAAAGAATCCCTGGGACCTCACTGCTTTGTTCCTATGCCTTCTGCCCATTTCAGTCAAAGATATTTACAGACTTGCCTTTTAGTCCCTGTGCTGTACACTGTACAGATTTTTAGAAATAAGCTCTTTATTTTAATACACTTTTAGATTGACAAACGAACGCTACCCCAGTGGTGCTTGTGTTAAAATGGCCAGATCAGCACAGAAACCTTGCAAACAGCCAATGTTGATGAGTATTTCCTTGGCTTG
This sequence comes from Nesogale talazaci, assembly GCA_004026705.1. Taxonomy (NCBI): domain Eukaryota; kingdom Metazoa; phylum Chordata; class Mammalia; order Afrosoricida; family Tenrecidae; genus Nesogale; species Nesogale talazaci. The sequence continues at coordinate 27,401 of PVJH01017182.1, read as the reverse complement.
AATCTTGTGCCCCTTTTCCATAGCACCCCAATCCAAGAGGACATGTTGCTGGCACCTCTCCCTGTGGCCCTGTGGGCTGGGGCAATTTCTCAGACCTTCTTTGTTTTCAATGAGCTTGACGGTTTTGTGAAACATGTGCAGGTATTGTGTGCCTCACCTGAGATTTGTTTGATGTGTGCAGCTGGCTTTTTGTTCTTCATGTGATTCAAGTGGGGTAATGTGCTTGGGGAGGACAAGCACAGAGGGAGAGTGCTGTTCTCATCATCTCCTATCAATGGCACATGTGTGATTTCTGACTGCAGATGTTAAACTTCATCACTGGGCTGAGCAGTGTTTGAAGGACTCACTCTACTGTGCAGAAATGTCCCTTCCATGCTGTGCTATTTGGGAGTGAACCAGCTCCCCCAAACCCAGTGCAAAACCAAACCAAAAATTAATCAACAGAATATAATTCTTGTGAAAAGGTAGGATTCATAACGGGCAGCTTCAAGTCAAGTAACTGGCTGGCAATCCTAGGAGGGGACAAAGAAAACAGTTTCTAGAGGTTATTGTGATAGATAATTAATATCTAACCACTACCAGGTTCCAGAATCTTTTAGTAACAGAAACAGAATGACGAAGTACATGCCATGCCTCCTGAAAGATAGCCACTCTTCAAACCCTGATCTGTCAGTTTGTGGTTCTGTAGTTACTTTGTCTTTTTTTGTGTGTGTGTGTGTGTGTGTGTGTGTGTGTGGCATCACTGCTCTGGTGGGAATAGCAAGCCCAGCCTTGTTGCTGGATTTGAACTGTCAGCCCTGTGGGCCGCAGTCCCGCAAACTACCACTAAGCCACCAGGGCTCAGCCTCTGTAGTTACTTTCCTGTGGCTGTAATGGTAGAAGAATGATGCTCATGGTATTTTAGGTACCAACAAGAACAACCATGGTGGACTGGTCTCAGCAGAACTTTCAGACTAAGACTAAGAAGAAGAATCTGAGCATCTACTTGTTGGCCAGTGAATATGTGTTGAGTATAGTGGAGCATTGTTGTCAGGTCATAGTGGCAGAAGATGATCACCCGAGGCTGGAAGGCTCTCAAAATACAAGAGGTCATTGTGCCACAGTCTCTGGTGCATCTGGTCTCCACCACTTCAGGCAGAGTTCTTGGGTGTATGCTTCCAATAGTTCTGGGATTTCTCTCTGTGTTGCACATAGCTCTTATGTATGGAAGACTGGCTTTGATGGAGATGTAGTTGTCTCTTAGTAGACCATAGCCCAAGAAAAACAAAGGATGGTGTCTTGAGTCACACCCTCTAGTAAAGCCTAAAGATGCCTCTAAGGAGACAAAGGGTGTGGCTTGGTTCACATTCTCTACTAAGGTGGGGGCTTACCTACCTTAACCTGTAGTCCTGTAACACCACTCCCTCCAAAACGGAATCACAATCACAGAACTGGAGTCCAACATTATAATATACCACATAAGAAACTATGGCTGGAAAAGTCATATTAACTCACTATATAATACAGATGTATAGTGAAGAATGGAATCACCTTCGTCACCAAACAGAAACTTTAAGTACTATCCTGAAGTATAAGGCTATCAGTGATAGGATAATATCCATACAACTACAAGGATGACCAACTAATATTTCTATTACTTGAGTTCATGCACTAATCACTATTAATGCCAAGGATTAAGAAATGGAAGATTTTTATAGTAAATTCTGCTGCCTAAAATTGATCAAACATGCACTCAAACTTCAATAATAACTACTGTGATTGGGATGCGAAAGTTGGAAAAAGGATCAGTACTTGCAACACACGGCATTAGTAATAGCAATGTCACTGGAGATGGCATGATGCAATAATTGTAAGACACACAACTAATTCATTATAAACGCACTGGCTTTCAACAACGTAAAAGGCATCTATCTATGCACGGGGATCTCACTGGATATAATACAGAGGGATCAAATCAACTTTGTTTATGGAAAGAGACAAAGCAGAAACTCATGAGTCAGAATGAGGTCAGGGAACAGACCATCAATTGCTTATATACAAGTTGGAGTTGAAACTGAGAAAAAGTAAATAAGGAAAAGAGAGCAGAAATCTGATAGTGAGTCCATCACACCTGGCTTAGAGACCACCTCTCAAATAGGACCGAGATAGTGGAGGCTCATGTCAGAAAACCAGATGAATTATAAGATAACATCAAGAACATAAGTAAAGAACACAAAAGGTCATTCAAGAAACTAGAAAGAAAGAAAATACCAAAAGAGAGTCTGAAAACTTGCTCACAAATGCAAAGCAGCTAAAGCTAATGCAAGATATGATTAAAAAAAACTGAGCAAGAAATTTCAAAACAAAAATAAATGAAAGAGGATTTCAAAAGCAAGCACAAGAAAACAAAATAATGTATGTTAATGAAATGTCCAACCACCTGAAACTAGGAAACAAAAAGGAAAGAAAATGTTTCAGATCAAAGAACTGTAGGAAAAATTGGAACCTTGAATTGCAATACTACAGGGCAAAATATTAAACAGTGCAGGAAGGATCAAAGAAGAAAGAAATTAATTAAAAGAGTCATGAGACCAAAAAGAACTGGTTGATGTTCAACCATTTCAGGGATTCGCCCATGACCATGACCTGTGGACACTGGAAAAGATCAATCTGAGCAGCACTGCAGACACTGATCTAAAGTGAGCCTCCAGGAGCAGATGAAACATGCACTGAGATGCTTCATCTCCCTGATACAGTACCTGCTGGAAGCACTCAAGGAACTTGGGAGGTGATTACTTGACCGACCAATCAGAAGAACTTCATATCTGTGTCCATTTCAAAGACGGGTGACCCAACAGGGTTGGAATTTATCAAACAATATCATTAATACTACATGTAAGTAAAATTTCACAGAAGATGACTAAAAACTAGTTACAGCATCACATCTATAGGGAGCTGCCAGGCGCTCAAGTTGGATTCAAGAGAGGAAGTCAGATGAGGCTGTCATTGCTGATGTCAGTTGGATCTTGACTGAAAACAAACAAACAAAAATAGCAGAAAGATGACTGCCTGTGTTTTACAAACTATGAACAGAGTGTATGGGTTTTAAACCATGGATAACATTGGGAGCGATTTAATTTCAAGAATACTTCTTTGTGCTTATTCAGAACCTACACAGAGACCAAGAGGCAATTGTTTGAACAGACAGGGGACACTATGTAGTTTTAAATCAGGGAAGGAGGCACCAGGGGTTTGTACTCTCACCTTATGAACTCAGTCTAGATGCTGAGCAAAACCAGTGAGAAGCCCGGCATCAGGATTGGAGGAGGACTCATTAACAACCTGCAAGGGGTAGATGGTGCAGCTTTGCTTGCTGAAAATGAAGAGAGTTTGAAGTGCTTCATTTTGAAGATGAAAATAATGGCCTTTGGTATGGATTGTACTTCAACATGAAACAAAAATCATCACAACTGGTCAAATTACCTAATTATAATAAATGGAGGAAACATTAAATTTCCCATGCATTTCATTAAACTTGATTCTCAAATCAATGCTCCTGAAAGCAGCAGTGGAGAAAACAGAGTATATTATTGCACGTGGCAAAGATGACATTTTGAGGACTGAGATGCACTTGACCTGAGCCAGAGTATGCTTCCATAGCTTCAATGTACATGCAAAAGCTGGTCCATGAATATGGAAGACCTAAGAAGAATTGATGCCTTTGAACTATGGTGTTGGAGAAAACTGTTGACTATACCATAGACTGTCAGAGCATGAGCAAATCTGTCTTGGAAGAAGTACAGCTAGAATGTACCTTAAATGCAAACATGGTGGGAGTTTCTCCCACATAACATGGATCAGTTATCAGAAGGACCCAGTCCCTAGAAACATGTACAGGCTGGGTCAATGAAGGTGGGAAAAAGAAGACTCTCAAAGATGAATTAACATAGTTAGTGCCTATAGCCATGGGATCACGCACAACAATGATTTTAAGTATGTGCACTGCTGAACTGTGTTGGGTGTGAATCCACCCAACAACTACTGGCTGTCCCTGGATTTCCTGCTTCTCAAAGTTGGCTGCACATATGAAGGGGTACCCCCCCAAAAAAAAAACAGATTTAAAAAAAAATCTACTTATCTAAATTTTTTTAAAAAAAATTTAAAGTACTTTACATTACATTTAATACATTTGTCAAATCTGCGATTCCATTCTCGGAAACATTTTTTCAAACTCCTCTGTTTCAATGGCTAATAGCATCTCCCTTGTTCCCTCTCTCCCTTTACCTCTTCTTGGTCCTTAAATTGCTGTCCTTTCAGGTCCCTCTTCATTTACAAAACAAAAAGAAGTCACACAGAGTGAAGTCAGGTGAATAAGGTGTGTGGGGACAAGAGAGGCATGCTGTTTTTTGGCAAAAACTGGCCTATGTGAGCAAGTGCTTGTCCCCCCTGTGTCCTGAATCAGGCCTTTTTTGTCTCATACTCTTGCACAATATTTTCAGAATCTCTGAGTAGAAAGCTTGATTAATAGTCTGACTGAGGAGAATGAATTCCAAATGCACTCCGAGTCAATATTTGTGTCAGTTTGGGAAGTTGATGGACGTCCAGAACGAGGTTTGTCATCAATCTCCATTTACCTTTTGTGAAACAAGAAAACCACTTGAGCTTTCCCTAAAGTGCTGTTCGTGTGAGCTGTGTTCAGTATCACAACAGTTTCTACAGCATTTTTACTGAGCAGGATGCAAAATTTCAGTCTCAAGCTAAAAATCGGCCATCACAAAAAACAAGGTTCTTTCCCAGGTGATGCCGCTGGGTGCACTAACTCAGAGTGAGTTGCTTGATGCTCATCTAGTAGGAAAATTGCATACTAAGAAAGCTCTGTTCTGCCCAGTGCAATTCCAGTTTTGGGGGTGGGTGGGGGATCCGCTTATAATTTTACAAAATATCTCAATTCCTAAGGCCAAACTTCCTCTGTTGTTTATTAAACTATTATTTGATAACGGGACTGGCTCCAGGGTAGCAGTCCATTCAAGGTTCAAAAGATCAATGGAGGGTGACTATCTAGGAGGGGTCAGCCTAAAACAAAACACAGTAAATAAATGAAACCCAAACTCAGTGCCATCAAGTGGGTTCTGGCCCATTGAGATCTTATGGGTCAGAGTAGAACTGCCTCTATGGATTCGTGAGACTATAAATCTTTATGGAAGTAGAAAACCTGATGGTGGTTTTGAACTGCTGACCTGGGGGTTAACAGACCAACTCGTAATCTGCTGCTTCACCAGGGCTTCCTTGCACAAATCTGAATGCGAGGAGAATCAGAATGATTTTTGTCAGGCACGTACACAGCCAGCCCATGCTTAAGAAGTGTAGTCTCATTAAGAGTAGAGCATCTAAATATACATTTTTGGAATGCTTCTGCATAGGAAAACTCATTTTTTCTTAATTTATTGAATCTTTTATTACTTTATGTGAATATTGAATTTATTGAATATTTCATTCCTTTCATTCATTATGCACACACAGCTATTGATGGCATACTTTGGGTTATAATCCAATACTTCTTTGCTTTGTTGTTCAAATCATTTCAGTTTGGCCTATTGGTAGTTCTATAATCCATTTTTGTGTCCTTCTGACTAGCCCCATTATTGTGTACCCGAATGTGTGTGTGTGTGTGTGTGTGTGTGTGTGTGTGTATGTGTGTGTGAGTTCACAAGCAAGTATGTGCACATATGTGAGCATTTTACTTCTGGCACAGCAATATACTTCAGCTCATCTTGAAGAGTTCCTGCTCCTGTCCTAGAATGAGTCATTCCTCCAAGGCTCTCTGGTTTCTTTGATCGGAGAACGGCACGAGGAAGCAAGATCAGGGTACTCAGTATGTCTGGTGCCCTTGCTTCAGGTCCTCTTAGTCCACGGAGAAAGAAAATGTATGTGCTCCTGCTCCCAGGTTCTGTGGAATTAATTTTTAACTCATAGTACATAATGAAACTGTCTCAAAGGATTTCTGCCTCTGGGGTTTTTATGGGAGCACATGATCAGGTCTTCTTTCCTTGGGGAATGGCTGAGTGGATTCCATCTTCTATCTCTTTCTTCTGTTAGCAACAGAGGACTTCAATGTTATATTAGGAGAGTTTCTTAAGAGCACATATAGGTTTAGAGGAGGTGGCAAGTCAAAATGAGTTGTCATTAAGATTCATACATGCCAGCTGAGCCCTGGTGGTGCACTGGTTGTATGCAGGACTGCGGCCCACAGGGTTGACGGTTCAAATCCAGCAGCAGCTCTCCAGGGGCAAGGCTGGGCTTCCTACTCCCACTAGGGCAGTGAGGTGGGGAAAAAAAGATTAATATATGCTCTGGATTATTCTAAACAAAACCTGCTTAAACACACCCCTGCAATCCGTGAATATTTATGGACAAGTTCTCTCAATATCTTCATCTAAATAGGGTGCCTTCCAAAAAAAAAAAAAAAAAGATTCCATCAAACAGCGTCTTCCATGGCAATCTGTGCATGAGTTTAATTCAATAGGTCAGTGCAGAACTGTGTCTTGGGAGGCCCCAGGAATTATCTTGGGAGATTTCTTGAAGGTCATAGATAATTACCAAGATCATTGGAAAGAAGTGTTCAGAATACTGAAAACTGTGTTGAGGATTCTCCCCTCTTCCTGACCCGCTGCCCCAATCATGGCTCTATTCTTTCTTTGGGGTAGTCAGGGGTATCCTGTGAAGATATGGTTGGGAAAGCCCATATCACCCACCTCGAATTCTGATCTTGCCCTCTCAGACTTTCTTTCTTCTCAAAACTCAAAGGAAATTCAATGGTAACACGATTCGAACCTCTCAAACTAGCCAAAGTCTCTCAAGGCAGGCAAAAGTGCTGTCTGGGTACACATTAAAGATGACAGAATTCTTCAGGGAGGAGGTAGAGAGCTGGAGGTGCCCCATAAACAAAGTGCATGTCAAGCCAACAAGTGTTACTTTTTGAAATTTTTTATGTAATAAAGATTTTTATGATCCTGTGTTTCAGAAACACCTTCTGATACACTACATATGTGCATATATACACACATATTTCTATATGTAATTAAAGTACTTAGAGAGACATCTGCATCTATAGATTAAGTGAAACATGGGCTCCTACTGCCCTTTGCAATTCTAATCCCTTCACACACGGCCTGTCCCAGCTTTCTCCTCTGTTTGTCTGTAAATTCACATTTCATTAGTGAGAACCCCAACCACCACCATCCACTGTCCATTTACTTCATGGCTGGATTTCCATATGCATGTTTTTCTTCATCAGAAGTTTAATCCATCCCCCCATGGAGAAACACTTGATCATTTGGAACATGATGCTCATGGGCAGTCTCTTCCTGTTTAAAGTTATAGGTTTCACTCATTCCCACAGACTTAGATCAGCTTTCCCTCCACCCGCCCCAATGGGTCACCCTCCCCCCAACTCCCTTTACGGAGCTTCTCTATACATTTTCAACATAGTTCGATGTTTTGTCACACTCTACATTCTATCATGGATCCCAAAAGCCCTAAATGATTTTTGACATGGGCATACATTAAAGAAAGTCCACTCTTTATACACGTTTCTTTTCATATGAAGAGAATATTTCACTCTATTTAATGCCCAGGAAACTCATAAGCTGGGGAGACTGGTTAATTCAACCAAACCATGCCCTCGTGCCTACCTGATGCCAGGCCCTGTAACAATATCAGTTTGGGGCTCTACCTGGTGCTCTGTGATCTCAGTAACACCTCTGTATCAGCAGAGCCTGCACACACACACACACACACACACACACACACTCAGCATTCCCCGCCCCCCCCCCCCCCCAACTCCACTGCGTGCAGCTCAGCCAGCACCAGCAGGAGGCAGGGATTGGGAGATTCACAGTCACTTCTCCCACATGCTAGATTTCCTGAGCACTGCGCAGCCACACCTCCTGCCTCAGTGCTTCCAGAATCTGCAGCAATTATCTGCTTGGAGCATTGCCTTACATACTGTTAGATTTGAGCTTCTCCTTCTGCAACCTTGCTCTGAGGGAAAAAGCAATGTATACTGCAGAGTGAGAGTGATAGCAACTAAAGCCAATACTTGCTTTTTTCTAATACAAATGCCACCAGTGAAAGCTTAAATTATCAGCCCCTTTGTCAGAGGAGGGCTTGCTGAAAACAACAGTTAGGAAGCTCTGTGCTTGCAAGTGTTCTATGCTGTTTTATTTTTATTAATTTGGGGGGTGGGGGTTGGCTGCACCAATTGTATTATCAAAACAACGAGGGCGACTTCATTGTACAATTGTACCAGTAGAGGAAGGAAACACAATTGCCGTCTGTTGTTTTTATCACTGGAGGTGGGATTGGGGGAAGGGCTCTGTGGTCTTAGCAAATTCACAAAGTCAATAGATAATTTTTAAAGGACAATTTTTTAATGTCAGCTAAAAACAAAAATCACTAAAAAAATTCTCTCCCCCACCCCTCCCCACAACCCAAAATCTCTTGCCTGTCAGGGAGCACCGTGCCCCACAGGGCCGTGTCTGTGTCTGGTTTGTCAGAAGCAGATTGGCAGATTTTCTCTGAAAGCACCTCAGTGTGAATGCAAACCTTGACTCTTTTGGTTGGCAGTCAATGCCATCGATGCTTGGCACCACACAGGGACTCCTTAAGGACATTTATGCTTTGTCAGCCTTGACGACTTCACTTTGGCTCACTCCCAGAACAGTGAAACACTTCTTGATGGTATACAATTGTCAAAATTGGGGACTAGTTATTTCTCCAGCGGCAACAACAGGTAGAGTAGGGTTGAGGAGTAGACTTCTGGAGCTCTGTGACAGAGTTGGAAAATGTAAAGACTGTATACTTAGCATGACAATGGTATAGATTGAATTGTGTCCACTCAGCATGTGTGCTGAATTCCTGGCCTTTATATCTGTTGTAGATCATATACCATGGGTCCCAAACTGACTCACTTCTTACTTATAAAAAGACCAGACTAGATCCCAGGGCTGTGACGTTGAGAGGGAAAAAAAAAGAAAAAAGCTTTGCAGGTGTTATCTGCTACATTATCCTGATGACATGCTGGAATAAGGTCAGTCTTAATCCCATCAGAACAGTGTCCTTACAAAAGAGAAGTGACAGGGCTACCCAGATGGAGGGAAGCCATGTGACAATCAAGTTGCGCTGCCAGGTGCAAGACAAGGCACGACTGGGGCATGTCAGAGAAGAAAGGGATCTTGTCTGAAGACTTAAGAGAAAACCTGGCCTTGTTAGCACTTCAAATTTGGACTTCTAGCTCCACAATGGTGAGGCCACATATTCTGCTTTTCTAAGGCACCCTACTGTTGGCATTTTGTGATAGCAGCCTTAGGACACCAATAGTACCATTGATCACTCCAAGAGAGAAGATGGCTTTGTGCTAGAAAGGTAATATTTTTTCTTTTTCTCTCCTCTCTCTTTTCCTGGGGACTTGGATTGGGCTTCTACCCTGAAGTTTGGCGGTGTCTTTGGGAAACTCTGATTTGGGTACAGTTGTGAAAACCAGGCCCGAGTGCCAGACAATTCTAGAAGCAGTTGTGGGTTACACTTTAGATACAACCCAATCTTCAGTAAACACATACTCTTGGTCAAAGCCTAATTTGTCCTTCTTCAAGGTTAAATAAGAGCTGTGTGTGCTGACAGGGATGTCTGTAGAAGCCAGAAGATCTGCTCTTATTTATTTATTTATTAAAAAACCAACCATTTTATTGGGGGCTTATACAACTCTGATCACAATCCATACAGATATCCATTGTGCCAAACACATTTGTATATTTGTTGGCATCATCATTTTCAAAACATTTTCTTTCTACTTGAGCCTTTGGTATTAGTTCCGCATTTTCCCCCCTCCCTCCTTCTCTCATGAACCCTTGTTGATTTATAAATTATTGTTATTTTTCTTTGTCACAATGGCCTACCTATAGTCCCTCCCAGGGGATTGGACAACAGACAAGAGCTGCTTTTTTACAGGGTCAGCAGGAGAAAAGTCCACAGGCCAAGCAAGAAGACATAAGCCAATGTCCATCTCTGATAGAGGAGGCAGGGGGTCCAGAGGGGCTGGGGAGGAGGGGGGAGCACATTACAGTGAGTAAAGCAGGCCAGGTTCATGCACTGGGAATACAAAGGCAGTATACATTCACTATTCACTGTTCACTTCAAGGTCATGGCTTAGAACTGCCAAGGATACTTTTTCTATAAATTTTCTACCGAAAGGTATGATATGGTATGATATGAGAAACAAACCTAGTATCTGATTTAAACAAACAAATAAACAGCTAGTATACAAAATATATTTCAGTAATGAGAGAAGAATACTCTAACACCTTCCCCCTTCTTCAACCTTGCCCCTGTGTATGTTGTTCAAGTTCAAACACAGATGTATTGTTTTCTCTCAGAAATCCTCCATGCAGGTGGGGACTTATGTTCTTATCATTCAAAAACCTTCAATTACAACTCACACTAACATAACAAAGGTAATAAAATGTGTAGGTGGATGCTTGCCAAATGGCACAGTTCAGAAAGTCCTTTGGAATATTTTATCTCTTTGGAACAACACTTCCCTACAGTGCTGCTTTGTAGATCTCCTTCATTCTTTCCTTTCCTCTTCTTCTCCTTTTCTTTTTTAAGCAAAAAGAACCTGCAGAGTTTACACAATAGCTCATTTGTAAAGACAGGGCCCCAATCTCAGCTCTAAGTAGTGTTCTAGATTTCATGCACACAATGTTATGTTTCATTTCCCTTTTTTGATATCAAAGGCCTTGATCGCCACACAAATATGTGAAAAGGGTCTCTTAGCAATGGATGGAAATACGCTAAACATTGACATTCCAGACACTCTGCTGCTTGACACATTCTCACAATACGTGCTCAGCTGCTCTGCAGACAGCGCTTCCACTGGGGCAGCAACGAATTATCTGTCTCGTTAAAGAACCCATGAGACTCTGAGCAGGTGTTTGGTCCATTGCAAATGGTTGGCTACTTTGTGCTTCCCTCGGAGTGCTCAGTTCCATGACAGGCACAAAGGGGGTGGTTACTCCATCTTCCTTGAAGGGGAAAAGACTAAGCCATTGACATTGAAGGAGCACCCTATGCCCACTCCCACCTCCAGGTACTTGGCAGCAATTGACAGATTTAATTGTCATAACTTGCAATGTGCAATATTGACTAGAAACTTCATTTCATGGGTGAGGAAACAGAAGTCCAGAGAGGGTAACTTGCTTAGCTTCATGCAGTATGAGAGTGGGAGAGCTGGGGTTTGAATCAAGTCCTCAAGATTGTAATTCTGCCGGGTCAACTCAATGACAGTGAGTTTGGATTTGGCTTTTGGTTTCTCTGTTAAAAAAAAGGTCTCCCACTTGATTATCCATGCCCATTCACACTTCAAACCATTTTGAAACACAGAGTTGACAGCATGCAGGCTGTGGAAACAACTATTCAAGCTGTATTAATGGCAGAGATAGTTTACAAATGTCTCTCTTTGATCCGTCACATTCTTTGCATTGTTTATTTGGAATTGGTCAACCTTCAAAAATTTCTTTGAAGTAAGTTTGAATATACACTTTCCCCAACTCACTTCCCCCACCTCCCAACCGCACCCTTTCAGGTATATGTGCACCCAGTTGTTTCTATGACAGGATTGAGCTTTTTCTTATGGAGCAAGGTGGGATAAATGCAACAGTCTGCTCTTGTTGTCGCCCGTCAAATCCCTGACATAGACCCTGTGTGAATGAGAAAATGGAGATCGGACTTTGCTCTGTAAACATTCAATCATTGAAATCTACAATGCTTTGTAATAGGAAAACACCTCCTCCATTGAAAATTGTAATAGTCATAGGGTCTCTATGAATCTGCACCCATTTGGTATCACCTAACAATAATAGAGGTGTCAAGAGCATAAGCCATATTTGCCATGTGCTTGTAACATCCCTGCCTATAAACGCCTGACTGCCCACAGAGCCAAGACTTGTCAACCAAACCGCACTGGTCACATGTGAACTGTAGTCTCTAAGACCTGGTGTCTTAGTTAGAAAAGTCAGATAACCTAGTGCTGCCTTAACAAGTGGGTGGCCTTAACAAACAGAAATTTATTTTCTCACAGTTTAAGAAGCCAGAGTCTGAATTTAGAGTGCTTATTCAAGGGCAATGCTCTCTCTCTCTCTCTCTCTCTCTCTATCTCTCTCTCTCTCTGAGGTTTCCAGAGCAGGTTCTTGTCTCATCGGCTTCAGTTTCCTTGTTTTTTGAAGATGTTCAGCACTGATCATGAGCCTACCCTCTCTCAATAATGCAGCAACACAACTCATTCCCAAATAGGATGAAAATATAGGTATAGAACTTAGGACTTATGACACATTTTTGAATGACATAATTCTATCCCTAAATCCTACCTAAAAGAGCTCCAGGTACACTATGTAAGAGATGTAACTCAGAACTAATCAAGCACTGTGCACCCAGAGTGACTTCCTGGTTCTAACATTAGTCTGGTCCATGGTTCTTGGGAGCTCTTGTTTGACTTCCAGGCCAGATGCTACCCAATTCTAGCATTGTAAACAAAGCTTACCAGTTGGTAAAGAAAGAAAGAAGGAATGAAAGAAAAACTGTATTAAGTATGGTTATAAAGATTGCTTTCATTCGCCAACATATGAGACTTTGAGCACGCAGACAAATCATGCCCTTTTCTGACTATTGATTTAAGCAGCCTTGCCATCTCTTGTTACGTGGTAGCAAATGTCCCCAATTCAAATTATTCGTGCTTTTTAAAACCAATGTCTTATTCAGATGCCATTGAGCAAAGTAAATCATCAAACTGAGAATTAAACTCTCTTGTATGTTTTTGGTTGAAAACACAAACTCACTAAAATGCTGTGATTCCCATTGGGTTAACAATGCTTGGGATGCTGTGTTGCTGAACTATTTTGAAAATGCATTCAAAGCTAGAAAATGAGGGGAAAAGATTCTTGCTTTTGTTAAAGAAATAGTCAACAATGAAACCTCACTTTAAAGGTACATATCCATAGGTGATGAGAGTGTTGCTCATGAGTGAATAAGGGCTGAACTTGCTTGTTTTCCAAGAAGAGATGACTTTGTCGGGGGCGGGAGGGGGTGGTGGTGGAAATCACTGACCTCTGGTGGGAATAGGAAGCCCAGTCTTGCTCCTGGAGAAGCGTTGCTGCATTTGAACCACCAACTCAGTGGGCCGCAGTCCCGCATTCAACCACTGCACTACCGGGGCTCAGTCCAGAACAGCTGACTTCTTAAAGGCTGAAAAACATTACTGTAATGACATTGCTCTTTTGTGTGACAGTAAACTGGTGTTAAGGATGATTTGTGAAATTATTGTTAGGTGCCATCAAGGTGGGTCTAAATGGTAGGGACCCTATGTACAACAGAAGAAATACCATCTCTTCATGGACCATCCTGAGTCCCTCTGGAAGCTCTGCTGAAACCTGTTCACTGTGACTAACCCTACTAGTATATGAAATATCAGGGACATGGCTTTCAACAGCATACAAGTCACCCCAGTAGTGGCAGACTGTGGTGGCTCGGGTGTTGCAGACAACAGACGGATACCACCAAACTGACAGACAAGTGGTGGATTCATGAAATAGGAGTCCAAAAATATTTTGAGAAATGGCAGCTGTATTAAAATAATAACACTGCTGGCTAGAATTGCTGTCTTTTAAAGCTAAAGTTCTAACATATTCATTAAAGAGGTGGAGTCATACTTCATAGTCACCTTTCCTATCATGCTGCTGATCCACTCACAGTATTGAAGGTTTTTTTTCTTCTGGTTTTGAAAGGAAAAATGTGTTTAATCACTGTGAGAAAAGAACAAGCTACACAGGGGATTTTTTTAAAGTGGATTTTTATGTTCACTGAAGTTTCAGGTCTTAGAGAAACACCAAATGCTATTATTTATCACATTTTTGTTTAGTTATTTTTCAAGCCCAAACTGATTCCAAGTTATGTTTATAAAACTGCATTCCTGCAACCTCTGTCAACATATCTTTAAGTGTCTCCATCACTTCTGAAGGAAACTGGATCTTGGGACCACCTGGTCTGGCCTTTTCTGCACAGATGATGGGAACACCGGGTGTGATGAAGAATATCGTGGCAGAATCCAGAATGAGAAAGTGGCATCTGCTGGCCCCCTCCATGCTGAGAGACAGAATGGGCATGGGGACACACTCATGACTGTACCTTGAAGGGCAGCAGAAATAGCTCTGCACAGCTCTTCTATTCTAAATCAGTTGGCTGTCACCGGTGTCCAATTTCTGAGCCAGGAAAATGGCAGGCAGATGTAAAGGAGGGGTCAAAGACAGCCAGTGTTTCCAAATGCAGGACACTTTGTTTCTGTGTCTGGTGACAGCCCTGCATCGCCCTGCAGCTGCGCGCATGGGACTCCAAGGAAGCGTAATGTCAAGCTGGAATTCCCTGGTTGGACCCGGGCAAGATCAGCTATTTTTAGGGTTTCAGCTGGTGTCTTGACCAAGTTCCACATGATCTAGGAGTTGCTTGACTTCCTTGTATTGAGGTAATTTGGGAAACGGGTGTTAGATGGAATTTCAGTCTCTGTAGATAGCATGATTCCTGCTTTAAAACAAAGAAGTTTTTAGAATTCTTTCCACCCATCTGATAAAATCCAGTTGCCTCTTCAGATTTCGGCAAAGTCCACTAATGGGAATATGAATTCTTGGGTGTCGGTCACCATTTTGTTAGTAAAGCTAGGAAGGAGCCTGACTTTGTGGTTACTAAGCTGGGTCCTGAGGATGCTGGAGTACAGGGTGCGGGCAACCAACCTCTATTTTCATCTTCTGGGCTCCTTGTTGAACATCAGGAGCCCAGGTCTTGCCACATAGGGCTTAGGCAGGACAAGTTGCTTTATAATAGGCTCCAAGAGATTCTTCAACACCCTGCAAGCTCAGAATGACTGATGACTAAGAGAGTCTGGAACTAAGGGTTAAGAATTAGGATATTGGCTATCCTTACCAAGAACATTTGGTATGCACCTCTTTGACTTTACTAAATTTCCCCATCTGAAGAAATGCTTTGGAAGCCACAAAACAAAACAAAAACTAGGAATAATTGCTCCAGCCTAAACATTTGAAGCGGCCCCTCTTGTGCTTAAGGAGACCTAGTGGCAAGGGGATCGCACACTGGGCTGGCCTTCTCAAGGTCAACAATTTGGAACTACCAATCATTGTGCAGGAGGAAGATAAGACTTGCTACTCCCACAGAGAGTTATAGAAGCCCACAGGAGGCAGTTCTCTCCTGTCCTCTAGATTCACATTGGAATTGACCAGGTGTCAATGAGCTTTTAAGATTACCTGCACAGATGGTTTTGTTCTGGCAAGACTGCAAACAAATGTAGAGGAGAGTGATTTTGTGCAGATACCTCTAAGATATAGAAAGCCACTTACTTAATCTTCTGCTAGGACTCATGCTCTTCCAGCTGCAACTGATTTGCATAACTTGTGACTCCCTGAAGACCCTGCCCCCACCCACTCATGAGTGTTGGCTTGGTCATCTAGGCTGATGCTCCAGGCCAAGTTGCACATCACAGGCCCACACCCCTGTCCAATACACAGCTCTGGCCTTCAGCCCAAGAATTCCTCATTTGACACAAACTTTAAGAATGTTACATTTTCAGACTTGATCCTGGAATACATTCCCTATGCTCACTTAAAGCTTGTACAGACTGAGGACATTAAGAACATCTTCATATGGTCAGTTGTTAAGTTTTGGGGGACTGGTTATGATTTTTGCTCTCTGAACTGCCTCAAAATATATCCTTCCTGTGTGTTCAAGTTAGCAAGCAATTTAGAAGGCCAAAGAAAACAGATTTTCCATTTTAAAACCAATTTCATACATAAATCTATGGCATTGTATGTTAAAAGTGCATTGATACATTACATATGAGTTAGGTAATTTAGGTAGCTGAAAATTTTGCGAATTGTTAGGTGTCATCTTAGAGGGGAACCTCTAGCCAGAATGATATCTTTTTCCAGGGATTGTTCTCTCCTGATAGCGTATTCAAATTCTCACCATCCTTCATACGCCCACATCAGGTTTATTTGTTCTTGAATTTCACTGCACTTTCAGAATTCTTTCCAAACTGCATCATTCAAGTACACCAATTCTTCTGTCACCTCCCCTATCATTAGCTGGCCATCAGGGACGTAGGAGGTGATTGCAAATTCTGTGGCTTGATTTGGGGGCACCTCAGACCGCCAAGTGAGGTCTTTGCTCCTAAACACTCTAATGTGGTCCCGTCCAGAAGATATACCCAATGTAATGTGTCCTATGATTTCTCAAGCACTACTTTCAAGAGCATGTATTGTGGACACAGATAAAATGAAACCCTTGACAACTTCAATCTCTTCTCTAGTTCTTATGCTGTTATCTATTGGCCTAGTTTTGAGGATTTGGTGTTCTTCACACTGAGCTGCAGTTCAGTGCAACTGCCCTTGTCAAGGGCCTGTGCCAAGGAACGTTTGCATGTCTTCTACCTTTTCTTTTTACTGTGGATGCACATGGTTCTGTACTTTGCTTTCACCTTCAGGTTGTTTCATAGAGTGGTTAGGTGTTAGGCTGCTTGGAAGAAACATAGGTGGTGGGGTGCTTTCTACTTCCATAAAGAACCACAGTTTGGAAGCTGTGGTGGTCATGTATTTTGCTGTCAATTTCATGATTGGGATTGTAGGGGTGGAGTCTAGCCTATCAATCTGGAGAGAGCCAATGAGACCTCTGTGTGGGCATGGCTTTCGCTGAGAATTCTGAGAAATCTCACAGTATTTCCCCTATGGAGGTGAGAGACTCTCCACTTAGTTCCTTGGAGACACTCTACTGACAAGACAAGATGGCAGCATAGACCCTGACTCCTAGGAACTGGAGCAGCTGGAGGAGAAGCCCCACGGGCTTACCCTGATGGAACCAGACCTCTGAAGCCAGAATAGCCACAGAGAGACCCCTGCCATTCCTGCGATGCTTCTATTGCCAATGGATACTGCGGATGGACCTGAGCCATGGGGAGACCTGTGTCAGCTCCAGGATGCTTCTGCTGCTTCTCCTGCTGCTGGACACACAAGACTCTGCACCCACTGGCTTGTGATTGTGCTGCTGTCATTGCACGAGCTTCATGAGTCAGAGGGAGACTTTATAGACTGGTATTGGACAGATGGACTAGTACTGGACTTATGACCTTAGACTGGACTGGGTTGGTTTCTTAATGTTCCATTCCTCTTGTATATAAACCTTTCCCTTATATCCATATGCATATTTATGAATTTTTTTCTCTAGTCTTCCTGGACTAACAAAGAAGCCCACAAAGTCAGTTCTACCTGGCCCTATGTGTCTGAGTCCACTCAATGTCAGAGAGCATTTGAGTTTTAGCTTTGTTTGGAGCTCCTAAATAGCTCTTTGATTTTTGCTATCAGACTTTACTACATTGTCCAGCTTAAGGATCTTCTTACATCTCTCCTACCCTGCACAGCTATCGTGAGCAGAAATTCAGTTTTCAGGGTTTAGAAGAGTCCCTCAGAACAAAAGCCAGATTCAGTGCTTATTGGATACACGTCTTCTTTTAATTAACTTTTACAGTCCAGTGATTTTTTTTCTTTGCCTTCTTACTCATGAATCTACTTAAAAAAATTTGTTAAAAAATAAGTAAGCAAAAACAGCATTTTCCTTATTTTCCACTAAAGAATATACTAGGGGATCTCTTGAGAAGTCTGCTCAGAAGCAGCACCCCATACAATTCTCAAGTGTTCAGCGGCAGTGTCTAATGACTTTCCACAGCCACTTCAATTCTGACCTCTCTGAGGCATGGGGTAGAGTCACCATGTGGGAGCAGCTACTGCACAGCAACATGGAAGACTGTCTGGTTCTACAAGAAAAATCCTGCCATCGTTGGACCTGCACACGGTCCAAGCTTTCCTCTGCTTGCTCAATTCAGAAGATGTTCAGAGAGCCTTAAGCTCCCACCATGTCTGGCAATGCTGAAATTGCTTAACATTTTTAATTTTAATTATAGTAAGATACACAGGACATGAAAGTTGTCTTTGCCATTCAGCAACTTAAGGCTCTTCAAGTCATAATCTTCGTTTCTCCCACCAAATGTGTCTTTCATGATGTATCTAGGGAAGATGGTAGAGGAAGAAACTAATTGAGATTCAGCTGTGAGTGATTGTTGACAGCGTAAATTGTGATTGCCATCCTGCCGAGTATAAGATGAGCCATCTCAGGAGCAGGAGGGAATGTTTCACAGCAAGCACAAGAGAAGAGCCAGGAGTGGGCCTCAAGATCACCATGCATTGAACTGCCTTGATTCAGGCAACCAGAGAGCAGCAGCAGCAGAAGAACCAAGATCTAGAACATGAGAAAGGGTGGGGGCCTTTACAACATACAAAATGCATACAGCTGAGTGCCTCCAGACACTAGGCTGGGTGAGGAGTGGGGTGCCTCTAGGCACTCAATTGGGGGAGTGAAGTTTGCTGATCCACAGAGCTACAGCTGAATGCCTTCCGGCTGAGGCCACAGGAGGGGATGGTATGCTCTTTGAGCATCTATTGTTGGTAGGTGCCATCAAGTCAGTTCCTACACAAAGTGACCTCATGCGTGAAAGAAAGTCACACTTCCCAGCGCGACACCATCCTCACTATTGCTGCTATACCTCATCCCATGGCTGAGGCCATTACATCACTCCGTCTCTTTGAGAGCCTTCCTCTTTTTTGCTGCTCCTCCACTTGTCCACTCTCCTGACGTGTTCGAAGTAACCAAGACCAAATTTTGCCATCAGACCTCAGAGTACTCTCAGGAGTACCCTGATCTTTCTCCCTCCAAGGCAGATCGGTCTGTCCCCTTAACAGTTGACGGTCCTTTTGATTTTCTTCTCCAGCACCACAATTCAAATGCACCCATTCTTCTTTGATCTTCCGTATTCAGTGTCCAACTTTCACGTGCTTATGAGGCAATTGACAACTTCCTTGTGCAACTGTGTGCCAGGCATACCTTAATCCTCTAAGCAAATGATTTTAATACTTTAATAAGTATTAAATACTTGCATTTTAATATTCTAAAAAGGTCTCAAGCAGCCGATTTGCCTAATATAACCCATCTTTTGACATCTTGACTACTGCTTTCCTGACCACTGATTGTGGATACAAGCAAGACAGAATCCTAGATAGCTTCATCCTTTTGGCTATGTCTCACGATGTCACCAAGTAGCCCAATTGTGAGGTTTGGGGTCTTCTTTACATTGATTTGCAATTCATTCTGGAGGCTGAAATCTTTGATCTTCATCAAGTGTTACAAATCCTCCTCATTTTCAGTAAGCAAGGTTGTGTTGTCTGTATAACACAAGTTTTTAATAAGTCATCTTTGACCCCTGAAGCCATCTTCTTCTTCTTCATCTAAGCCAGTTTCTCAGATGATTTGCTCAGGATAAGGATTTAATAAGTATGGTGAGAGGATACAACCCAAGTTCCACATGAGCACAATGAAGTCTTCTAATTCCCATTTTCTCAAGGTTATCCATACTTTATTATGACTTCCACAGAGAAATGCCTTTACATAGCCAATAGAACACAAGTCAGCATTGGTCTGTACTCTCTGCTCTGAGCCAAGATTCATCTGACACCTTTTCCAAATCTGACCCGAACCTCTGTTGTTGTACTGCTGGAACCATTGTTGGACGATCACCAGCCAAATTTTGCTTGCATGTGCTATCAGTGATATTGTTCTATAGTTTGAGCATGGTGTTGGGTCATCTTTCTTGGGATGAGTACAAATATGATCTCTCTCAGTCAGTTATCCAAGTACAGTGGCTATCTTCCAAATTTCCTTTCATAGACAATTAAGTGCTTCCAGTGTTCATCAGTCTGCTGGCACATTTCAACTGGTTTTCTGTCAATTCCTGGAGCCTTGTTTAAGGTAATGCTTTCAGTGTAGTTTGAATTTCTTTCAGTCCCATTGGTTCTTGTTCATCTGCTACCTCCTGAAATGGTGGAATGTTGACTTGTCCTTTTTGGTACAGTAACTCTGTTTTGTTTCCATCTTCCTTTGATGCTTCCTGTATCATTCAATATTTTGCTCATAGAACCTTTAAATATTGCAACTGAGGCTTGATATTTTCCCCCTACAGTTTCAGATTAGCTGAATGTGTTTTTTCTTTTTGGTTTTCTAACTCTAACTCTTTAGTTTGGCACATTTCATTATAATTTGTCTTCTCAAACTTCCCTTTGAAATTTTCAACTCAGCTCTTTGACTTCATTTTTTTTTCTGTTTGACTTTGCTATTCTATGATTATGAGCAAGTTTCAGAATCTCTTTTGACATTGATCTTGATCTTTCCTGTCTTTTCAATGATCTTGTGCTTTCTTTATGAATGATATCCTTGATATTCTCCCCAAACTCAGTAGATCTTCTATCATTAGTGTTCAATGCATCATATTTGTTCTTGGAATGTTCTCAAAATTCAGCTGGGATAGACTCAAGGTCATATTTTGGATCCTGTGGACTTGTTTTTAATTTTCCTCAACTTTAACCTGAACTTACATAGGAGCAATTGATATTTTCTTTCATTCAGCCCCTGACTTGGTGTTAGCTGCCGATAATGAGCTTCTCCACTATCTCCTCCCACAGATATTAGAAGAAATCAATTTAATTTTTGTGTATATTCCAAGTGATTTGTCACCTTTTGTGTTGTTGGAAAAAGTATGTCCTATGAACAAGTTGTTGTCTTGCAAAAGTCCATCATGTACTCTCCAGTTTCACTTCCATTATCAAGTTTAAGTTTTTCAATTACTGGTCTATCCTCTTTGTTTCCAACTTTCAGATTTCAATTGCCAATGATTGCCAATGCATCCTGATTGCATGTTTGATCAATTTTAACACAAGTCACTGGTAGAATTCTTCAATTTCTTCATTGTGAGTTTTTGTGGTTGGTGCATAAACTTGGATAATAGTTTATTGATTTGGTTTCCTTATAGGTTATAGATAAAATCCTATTACAGACAGCATTGTACTTTAAAATTGATTTTGATATGGTCTTTTTGACTGTGAATGCAATACCGTTCCTCTTGATTATGTTATTTCTGGCATAATAAGTCATATGATTTCCTGATTCAAAATGGCCAGTACCACTTCATTTAAGCTCACTAATGCTTAGGTATAGTGTGTTCCATTTCATTTTTGACAATTTCTGATTTTCATAGGCTCATACTTCCTATATTTCATGCTCTAATCACTAGCAGATTTTTGCAACTGTTTCTCCTTAGACCTTACTTCGAATCATGCCCCATAAGCAAATAAAGTCCCAAAGGGTCCACTCCAAGCGGTTTTACTCTACTCATCTTGCTAAGTTTGACTCCACTCAGAAAGCAGATCCTCTTCAGTCACATTTTGAGTCCCTCCCGGCCCCAGGGGCTAAACTTTCAGCACTATTTCTGTCAATGTTCTGTTTATCTCGATTAGACCTTCACTTTCTGACATTTCAAAGTTCTGCATAAGGTTTTCTTGGGCATATAATGGCAGCTCTAAAAGATCATTGTAATATTGCAGGAGCATGGCAGAGGCATGTGCCTGAGAGGACAGAGAGAGGATTGACTATTGATATGGCGGAGAAGAGATTGTTCTGTGGAAAAACTGTATCCTGAGCACTGGTTCATATCTTTGTGGGGTTCATGTAAACTTCATAATGGTGAGCATTGTTTATAAATTCTGTATGATCAATGCAGGGAATTCTTGATCCTGGATAAGAAGTAGAGCATGCTATCAGAGGGATAGTCATATCAGAATTGGTAAGATTGGAGAATGGAACCATGTCTTATCTCAGCCTCATAGAAAATGGCCTTGGACAGCTGATGCTAAAAATGAAGATTCTTTTTCTTCTTGCTCCTGAAGCTAGAAGAGGTCAGTCACAAGTTTAACCCTGTCTAATCATATAATCTGGGGATATTGATCACGCCAGGTTGTATAGCTATAGCCACTATATGTTTTCCAAGCTTTTTCACTCCCCATATAGAAACTTCATACTTAGTAAGCAATAAATCCCCATTCTCCTTTTCCTCAAAGCCTTTCATAATCATGACTATGCCTAGGTTTCTGTATGGTCTATATAGTTCATACAGATGGAATCATACAATATCTGTCACTTGTTACCAATTTTATGACCACCTTTGATGAAAGTACTAACATAAATCCAGCTAGACCAGGAGATGTACAGTGAAGTTGGAAACATGGGAAACTTAGGATAGATGATCCATCAAGACTAGTGATGGGAGTGGTAATACCAGGAGAGTGGAGGGATGGAGGAATGAAGAGGGAGAGCCAACTTCAGGGATCTACACATTGCCTCCTCTCTGGGGTACGAACAACAGGGAAGTGAGTGTTGGGACACATTAGACAGTGTACAGGATGAAAAAATAATTTGTAAATTACTAAGGGTTCAAGGGGGAGGGAGGGGAAGAAGGGTAATATAGGGAGCTGATAATGGGGGCCTGGAGGGAATGAGAATGTTTTGAGAGTGACAATGGCAATGGGTGTGTAAAAGTGGCCTGAATACAACTGATGCTGTTAGAGATTGTGATGGGAGTTGTAGGGGCCCCCCAATAAAATGATTAATTTATTTTAAAAAGTGGGGGGAGGGGAAAGGGGAGTTTTTTTTTAAAGAGGAGCTTGTATCAAGGGCTCAAGTGGAAAATATTGGGAAATGTATGTGGAAATATGTGTGCAAATGTGCTTGATACAAATGATGTACTGAATGTTGTAGTAGCTGTAAGAGCCCCCAATAAAATTAAAAAAAAAAGTACTAACTTCCTGTTAAATGAAAGATCTGTGTTCACAGAATTCGGCACAAAGAAATATGTCATGGAGATTTCTGAACGTCTCTTGGCAATCTATGTCTATGAGTGGAGGGTGTGCGCAGAATGTTATAGATTACTTGTTGAGGCACTAACAGCCAGCTTTAAACCTTTGGGAGGCATGCCCATCTCTGACGCTTTCTGCTTCCAAGCAAAATGAAATCATTGATGACTTCATTTTTTCTCCATTTATCATGATACTATCTATTGGTCCAGTTGTGAGGATTTGGATTTTCTTAACAGAAATCTCAATCCATTCCCAAGGCCGAAATCATTGATCTTCAACAGCAAGTGCTTCAATTCCTCCTCATTTCCGCAAGCAAGGGTAAGTCCTCTGAATATCAACTATTGTGATTAAACCTTTCTCCCATGCTAATGATTCATTCTTCTTGATATAGTCCAGCTTCTTTGCTTATTTTCTCAGCATACAGATTGACAAAGCAAAAAGGGGAAGGCCTTGGATAAGATCGATAGACCCAGTGGCTGCAGCAATGAGTCCAAGCGTAAGAAACAACCGTCAGGATGGTTCAGGCCTGGGCTGCATTTCCTTCTGCTGTGCCAATGAGTTGGAACAGACTCAATGGCACCTAACACCACCACCACCAACGACGACACCAATAACTGAATAAGTATGAAGGAAGGATGCAATTCTGACACATAACTTTTCTGAGTTTTAACTACACAGCGTCTCCTTGTTCAGGAACCCTGATGGTGCAGCGCTATTTTTTGGGCTGCTATCCCCAAGGTCTGCAGATCAAAACCAGCAACCGCTCCATGAGAAAAAGATGGGACTTTCTTCTCTGGGAAATAGCCTCAGAGACTCACAGAGGCAGTTCGACCTTGACCTTTATGGTCACCATGAGTCAGCATTGACTCAGTGGCAGTGAGTTTGGCTTTTTCATGCCCTTATTCTGTGTGAAAGACTGCCTCTTGATCCCTGTAGGGGCTCCACATGAGCACAGTGACATGCTCTGATTTCCCGTTCTCTATGACAGTCCCAGTTCATGATCCACACAGTCGAATGCCCTTGCTTAGTCAAGTAAACATGTTCTTTGTATTCTTTGATTTCAGTCAACATTCACCTGACATCAGCAATAATATATTTTGTGCAATATCCTTTTCTGAGTCTAATGTGAATTTAGGGCAGCTTCCTGTCAATGTGCTGCTGCAATTGCTTTTGAATTATCTGCAGCAAAATGTTATTTGCATGTGACCTTACTGATATTTTCATGAATGTTTGCATTCTATTGGGTCACCCTTCTTTGGACTAGGTACAAGTATGGCTTTTCTCCCCTCAATCATTTCAAAGCAGAGTGCTTAAACCCTGAAATGACTGAAGGGACTGGCCAACTCATAAGGGGGGAAAAGAAATTATTAGAGTTTTATTTATAATTATTTTTATTGTATCCATTTACAATTTACTTTAGAGGTATGCTATATAATATATGGCATTATTAGTACTACTAGAGTCTTACATGGGTATAATTTACATTTTCATAAACATTCTCATACTGGAGTCTGTGACCAGAACATTGATGGGCTGTGGTGCAGTGGTTAAGCGCTCAGCTGCTAATCAGCAGGCCAGGGTTTTGAACCCATCCCCTGCTCTTCAGGAGAAAGCTGGGATGGTCTGTTTGGAGAAACATTATGGGCCTGAAATCCCGTCTGAGGTGGTTCTATCCTGCCTTGCAGGATCATTCTGAGCTGGAATTGATTCGATGGCAGTGGATTCCATTTTGAGGTTTCTACAATCATTAATGGCTCAGTGACAAGGGACATGGCAAGGCAAGGGACAGAGATGGCCTTTTCCATAGCTTGGGAATCTGGGAACAGGGAAGATGCTAGATCCCATGAAAAAAGTCACTAGAGAAATACACAAGAAACAATAGCAGTCAGGAGTGAAAGACAAGCCAGTCCCCAAACACTAGAAGAAAGAAAAAGGGAAATGTAAAGGAAGGAGGAGCTGCATGTTCTGCTCTCTAATATCCTTCACTAGTCTGGGCTTTGTTTGCTCTGCTTGTTTCTAGTGCTCGCCGCCTTCCTGGCATGAATCCCACTGAC
Source organism: Nesogale talazaci (assembly GCA_004026705.1). NCBI lineage: Eukaryota > Metazoa > Chordata > Mammalia > Afrosoricida > Tenrecidae > Nesogale > Nesogale talazaci. Next base: position 2,470 of record PVJH01017182.1, on the reverse strand, counting down.
AATAAATGCTGGCTACGATAATGTTTGCACTTGCAGGGTACAATGATTTCTCGCAGAGGCTCTGAGTTACTCACCCAGTTTATCCAGAAACTTCTCTGTTTCCTTTAACAACAACAACAACAAAAATTTTGGCCTTGACCCAATCCCTTCCCTCTGCCACCTAGGGCAGAGAGTTGAAAAGCTGTGTTAACTGCACATCCAAGACATTGTTGAGTAACAGGAAAATCCATTAATTGTTTTCTTTAAGAAAGTATTTTAAAGCTTAAAGTGTTAAATTCTCTTCTGAAAGGGGAAAAGGCAGTCAAGGGACTGTCTACCAGCACTAACTATGTGGAAAAGAGTCTTCACTAGGCTTATTAAAGGGAATCAGAGCTTCAGTCCGGTCTTACTTGCCTCCTGGAGGATTCTAGAGTAGTATAGGTAGCCCCTTCAATTGTTCATAAATTGTAGTGGTGGCTTCTAATTAGTTCACACAAAAAAAGTGTTTGGTTCTGATTCCGCGGTGGATACAGGAGAGGACCAGATGATTTCCTGTTGCTCCCAGTGCCATAGAACTGCATTAGGACCAGACAGGGGCTGCAGTGGGAGCAGATTGGGCTTAACAGAGCTAATGTATCCTCTGCTAAGAGTCCGGTGGCGTAGTGATTATGCATTGTATGGCTAACAGCTAGATCCATGAGCTAGGTCCCATGGAGCAAGACCAGGCTTTTTACTCCTCTGACGAGATAACAGTCACAGAAACCCACAGGGACAATTATACTTTGTCCTATAGGGTCACTTTGAGTTGAAATCAGCTCTATGGGAGTGAATGAGTGAAGTGTTGATGGTACAGAAATGGATGAGTCACCTGCCTTTGCTCTCAGGATTCCCACACCACACTGAACTCAAAAGTTGGCCTGAAGTCTCACACATCATGCGTGCATTTGAGTCTATGCAATTTATTCCCCTGGAGAGCTATTCCAAAGTGTTTCGGGGACACATTGGTTAAGCCTTCAGAAGGTAACTAAGACATCATTCAAATCCATCAGTCATTGTGTGATAGAATAATGAGGCTGCCTGCTCCCCCCACAATTTACAGTCTGGTATCTCCATAGAGCAATTTTATGTTGCCCTATCAGGCTGCTACAAATTGGAATGAACTCGTGGGTTTTATGGGATGTATTTTATAATTTCAAAAATGTTTGTGAATATGGCCACCAATTATTATTCAGAAAAAATTAGAAAACTACAGGTATTTCTTGGGTACTTATTTCCTCAAAAATGATGATGGCTTTTAGAATTACATAGAATAAATGCTAAGTATATGAAATCTGTGGGAGATTAAAAAAATTTTTTAAAGATGTCAGGTCCATTAGCTCTAGTTCCACTATTGAAAGGTCTGATGAAATCTTGACAGACAGATAGAAATGGTAGTGAGAATGTCTAGAGGTAAAGGTTTCTAAATTTGGGCTCTTTGGGCCACTCACAAGCATAAATGATAGATTTTTCATAAGATGAAATTTTATTTGTGAAATGATAGCATAAGAACTCTGAATAGATAATATTTTTAAACTATTCTTTTCGGGGTTTTTTTGGGGGGGGACATCACTGCCCTCTGGTGGTGGGAGTAGGAGGCCCAGCCTTTGCTCCTGTAGAGCTTCTGCTGGATTTGAACCTCCATTCCAGTGGGCTGCAGTCCTGCGCACAACTACTACACCACTGGGGCTCAGCCCAAACTATTCTTTTTCTGTTATAGAATAATATCTAAAAAAAAGAACAATATCTATCTATATACATGGAAATTCAGTCAATACAACTGTGTTAGGCAGGGTTCTCTAGAGAAGCAAAAGCAGGACACTTATGATCATATAGATAGAGAGAGAGATAGAGAGAGAGATAGACACAGCAAGAAGGAATATAATAGCTAATTAGTTCACACAGCAGTACAAAGGGCTCAGTTCAATTCACCTTTTTTTTTTAACTTAAGAAAATTTAGCTCATTTTATTGAGTACTCTTATAACTCTTGTTACAACACATATATAAATTGCATCCAACATATTAGTAAATATACTGCCGTTGTTTCTTTTCTATATATTTACTTTCAATTGAGCCTTTGAGATCAGTTCTACACCACCGTGTGGCCCCTTGATCAATTATACATTGTAATTATTTTTATATATCGCACTGACCACTGTCTCCTTTCCCCCGTGGTTTCTGTTGTTCTTTCCCCTGAATGAGTGTGTGTGCTTATGTATCCTTCATTGCCATTGGTCGCTGCTCCTTCTTCACCTCTCTCCCCCCTCCCCCATCATTTCGGTATCAATATTCCCATTCCTGGATCTGGGTTCCATGGGTCATGAGTTTTATCTCTCACCTATACCTATGAACATGCTTCCATCTAGTGTAGATCATGACAGTCATGACAGTGGGGAGTGGGGCTGAGGAGGCCTGGAGGGATCAGAGGTATAGTGCATGATCCATCGGTGCTTT